>CAUYON010170914.1:0-29921 GCA_963573935.1 Arctocebus calabarensis
TGGCTATTTTTCTGTTCTGCAGATCGGCTGAGGCTGGGCTTGAACCCGCCACCTTCGGTATATGGGGCCGGCACCCTACTTGATGAGCCACAGGCACCGCCCTCTGGCTATTTTTTCTTTTTTTTTTTTTTTTTTGAGACAGAGCCTCAAGCTGTCACCCTGGAAAGAGTGCTGTGGCCTCACAGCTCACAGCAACCTCCAATTCCTGGGCTCAAGCGAGTCTCCTGCCTCCGCCTCCCAAGTAGCTAGGACTACAGGCGCCCACCACAATGCCCGGCCATTTTTTGGTTGCAGCCGTCATTGTTGTTTGGCAGGCCTGGGTTGGACTCAAACCCTCCAGCTCAGGTGTACATGGCTGGCGCCTTAGCCCGTTGAGCCACAGGTGCCGAGCCTGGCTATTTTTTCTTAAGAGACAAGGTCTCACCCTTGCTCACCCTGGCCTTGAACCTGTGAGTTCAGGGTAATCCACCCGCCTCGGCCTACCAGAGTGCGAGGATTACAGGCATGAGCCACCAGGCTTGGCCATACCACTTGTTTTTAAAAATCTCCTCATGGTGGTTTTGCACCTGTGTTGATGGGGATCAACCTCATTGCCACTCATGTAGGTGCCGTCTCTGGAGCCTGCCTTGGGGCATTGCAGGTTTCCCAGCAAAAGGGAATTGTGTTAGTGTTTTGCTGGATGAATATAAGTTTCATAGAAGGCAAAAAAATGGCCAACAGAGGATACAGCATTGGCATATCTGTTCACATTCCCATGGACAGCTACCCCAGGTACCTGTCGTTTGCCCACCCTCCTTCACTGAACTCCCTTAGTAACTGCTCTTATAGGCTATGCCTATGTGAAGTTGGGGTGAGGACTCAGGACTCATGGTTTCCCAAGGATTCCTACTCCACAACCTCTGCTAAGGGCTCATCCCCAGTGCCTACCCAGTTCTCTGCTCAAATAATGTGACCTGGAAGGGACAGGATTTCCACTAAACTTTGGGCACAACCCACATGGTGAATGACTGTATGAGGGATCTGCAGTGTCTCAAGAGCTTACAATATAGTTGGGCTGAACCCTGTCTCTGAATTATTGCCTTTGGTCCGTGAAGACCCAACATTGATGTCCCTTCCTCTGAGCTGAGCTACAAGTATAGCCCCACTCTTCCTCCATGCTCTCTGGCCTCACTCTGACCTCAGCTGCTGAAGGCTTTATGTTCAGCTCTGATTCTATCAAACTGGAGGTTCCTGTGGCCTCTTGGAGCCTGGCCTTATCCAGCATGGGGCAGGCATTAGGAGGACATGAGGGAGCATTTGATAAGTCACTGCCTCCCAAGCCTGACCCCTTCCTTCCTTCCTCTGCTCATGCACTTTTTGTGGTTCTCAGCCACCTCTAAAGACTCTTCCATCTCACTCCCCACCCCGAAAAGCACCCCTGGATAGGGATAGGGGGCAGAGAAAAGACAGATGAGGTGGGGGCTGGTCTTTATTTGAGTTTGGGCATGATACGAATGAAGAGAATCATGCTGATGAAAATGAAACAGACGATAATAAGCATGGCCCAGAGCAGCCAGTTGACCGACTTCTGTGCGTGCTGTTCTAACCGCTCCGACTCCGTCTTCAGTTTCTCCAGGTTCTGGTCAGCCATCTTAAGTGAGTGTGACAGAGTCTGTGGATGAGGTGGGGAGAGTCTCAATAGGACTGGAGCTAAATATGGCCTATCCCTACTGTGCTGCAGCAGGTCGGTACCTCTTAGCTCTTGCCAGTGCTGTACTCTCTGTTGAAAATGCCATTTTGGCCTTCTACCAAACTCCTATTCATCTAGCAAAGCCCTAACCACAACAGCTCTGTGCTGGGAGCCTTCTCCAATGCCCCAGGGCAGAGACTGGAGAGTTCCCACAGTTTCCACACCTGGTTGTCCTTCTTGATGACACTCTGGGCAGCCAGTGTGTTGGTCTTGAGGCTCCGGGCCAGGCCTAGCATCTCTTCTGCCAGCTTTTCTTGGAGGTCCTGATGCCGTTGCAGCACGAAGTCTAACTCTGCTGCTGACTGCTTCTCATCTGCTGGCCTGGGACCTGCCACTCCACTGATCCCACACATGAGTAACAGGAAGGCATGATGGGATCAGGGGAGAGGAAGAGACTAACACACTC
This sequence comes from Arctocebus calabarensis, assembly GCA_963573935.1. Classification (NCBI taxonomy): domain Eukaryota; kingdom Metazoa; phylum Chordata; class Mammalia; order Primates; family Lorisidae; genus Arctocebus; species Arctocebus calabarensis. The sequence continues at coordinate 2,136 of CAUYON010170914.1, forward strand.
CCATGAAATCTAAAAGTCATGGCTCCAGCCACTGCCCTGCTTGGGGCTCAGTATCCCCTTCTTTGCTCTGGCTTCTGGCAAGAGCACCCCCAGAACTGGCTGCTGGTTGGTGGTTCAGATTTTGTTATACTACTTTAATGGTCCAAGATTTGTCCAGCACCTTCCCCAACCCAATGGCCCCTATTGCCCAAGGGCTGAAGACACTCACATTCTCTTCCGCACATCCAGCTTGGGCTCTGAAAGCAAAACAGGCCAAGGAGGAAGAAAGACAGGATTGGTTTCAGCATCCTGACCATTGCCTATGCTGTGTCTGGTACTCAGAATGCTGTTTGCCCATCTTATCTGCTATCTAGTAGACTCCTGACTCTAGTTTGAATATTCTCTCTTCTAGGAAACTCTCCCTACCCTGAGCTATCCCAGACCCCAGCTCGCTCCCTCTAGCCTACTCTTGGCTCCAAGGTCTAGGTATGTCCAGCTCTGTCTCCTCTAGAAGCCACCTCCTCTGTCCTGGCTCCCCCTCCAGGTATAACTCAGTGATGCCCCCATGGGTGACACTCTCTCCCTGGACTGGGGAAGACCCTGTGGGAGCCATGCTGGGTATGAGGAACATGTGGCAGCAGGGGATACATGTCTTGTTTTAGACACCTGGGCCTCAAATCCTTTTTCATTCAAGATGACTCACCTCCAGCACAGTCCTGTGGGAAGGAAGAAGCAAGAAGTCACCTACCTTGTCCTGTCCCTAAACCTGTCTTTTTTGCTCTCAGAACATAGACCCACTGAGTCAGGACTGTGGGCAAAGCCCATGACTTCTGAGCCTCCCTTTCCTTATCTATAAATTGGTAATGACAACAGTTAAAATTCTGAATAATTGAACTGATCCACATAAAACGTTCAGAAAAGCATTTGGCGTTGTCTGATGCCTCAGGCCCCTATGGTCCCTGGACCTGACAGTATTGTACTTCCGGCTGTCTGCAGGCACTGAACCCTGTCCCTTCCAAGGAGTTCCCAAGGACCAAAGAGGGACTCCTACCGTGCCTAACAGTTCATTCCGCATCTCACTGGTGTACCGTGCCCGGGACTGTAGATGCACTGTCTTTGTGGCAGGCACTCGCTCCCTGGCTGTAGTTGGCACGCGGCCAGGGGCCAGGAACTGATTGGCAAGTGCCTTTTCTGAGGAGGAGGTCTATAGAAATGTGGGAAGAGAGGTCATTGGAGAGGCAGGTCCTGGAGACCCAAGTGAGCATGATAGAGGGTGAGGAGGCAGAGGTGACCCTGCTCACCAATTTCTCTGCCTGTAGCATTCCTTTCAGAAAATCCACCTTGCGGGAATATTCATTTATCACCTCAGAGGCTGGTTTGCTGAAAGGCAAGAAGAACAAGGGAACCTACCCGTTGTCCCTAGCTCGTTGCCCAAGCTGGGACTGCAGTCCTAGAACGCCCTAACAGAACCTCCAAATCCTGGATTTAAAACCCCTGCGACTGTCATTAGACACTCACCACGCTTGAGCCTTCAGGGCCTGCAGCATGTCCTCCAGGGCGCCCACGTACTGAGGAGGGAAAGTACAGTGTCAGCCGGTCCTTGGACTCAGGGACCAGATGAGGACGGTAGATAGGAGAAGCCTAGTGTAAAGGAGGCTGGGCCAGCTGGAAGGGGCGGGGCCCGAAGGACGCGACGGGACCTGACCGGAACGGACGTGGCCAGTGTGGGTCTTCGGGAAGAGCGATGTGGGCCGTTGTAGCTTCTAGCCTGAGGAGCCACCCTCCGGGAATCGGGCTATACCTGAAGCGGAATTTCTCCTTACCTTCTCTAGACGCCACTCGTCTGGGTCCCGCTTCTCTGCTGCCATCGCCTCGCAGCGGCATAGCAGCCGCACCAGGTTCAGCTCCAGCCTTGACGCCGTCATCGCCGCCGTGTGGTACCCCGCCCTTTCCGCTAGTGCCATCTTAAGAGAGGGCGGAAGTGCCTTCATCACCTGGCCTCTTTCCGGGCGGAGCTGTTTCTCCCCGCTTCCCTTCGCTAGTTTATCTTTGTTTGGGTAGGAAGTAGTGTTTAAGGAGCGGTATTCTCACGTTTGTTATCCTACCACTCTGGGAGGCCGAGATGGGTAGATCACTTGACCTCAGGAGTTGAGACAAGCCTGAGTAAGAGTGAGACCTTGCCTCTACTAAAAATAGAAAAATAAGGCTCGGCGCCTGTGGCTCAAGCGGCTAAGGCGCCAGCCACATACACCTGAGCTGGCGGGTTCGAATCCAGCCTGGGCCCGCCAAACAACAATGATGGCTGCAACCAAAAAATAGCCCGGCGTTGTGACAGGCGCCTGTAGTCCCAGGTACTTGAGAGGCAGAGGCAGGAGACTCGCTTGAGCCCAGGAGTTGGAGGTTGGAGGTTGCTGTGAGCTGTGATGCTAGAGCACTCTACCCAGGGTGACAGCTTGAGGCTGTCTCAAAAAAAAGAAAAAGAAAAAGAAGCTGGGGTTCAGTATGGAGTCATCAGTTAACTTATTTTTTTATTTTCCAAAGTCTCAAAAAATAGACAACTAATATTTATAAATAAAAATAGAAGATAAATTCAAAAAACAAAGCATTCTGGGGGGGCGCCTGTGGCTCATTGGGTAGGGCGCTGGCCCCATATACCGAGGGTGGCGGGTTCAAATCCTGCCCCGGCTGAACTACAACAAAAAAATAGCCAGGTGTTGTGGCGGTGCCTGTAGTCCCAGCTACTCGGGAGGCTGAGGCAAGAGAATTGCCTCAGTCCAGGAGTGGGAGGTTGCTGTGAGCAGTGTGATGCCATGGCACTCTGGTGCCTGTGGCTCAGTGAGTAGGGCGCTAGCCCCATATACCGAGGGTGGCGGGTTCAAACCTGGCACCAGCCAAACTGCATCAAAAAATAGCCGGGTGTTTTGGCAGGTGCCTGTAGTCCCAGCTACTCAGGAGGCTGAGGCAAGAGAATCGCTTAAGCCCGGGAGTTGGAGGTTGCTGTGAGCTGTGACTCCACTGCACTCTACCGAGGGCGATAAAGTGAGACTGTCTCTAAAAAAAAAAAAAAAAGAAAAAAAACCCCTCTCCCCCCCGTTTGTGGGAGGGGCGGGGTGGTGTGTTTGGCGGGGGTTGCGTGGGGGGGTGGGGCGGGGGGCGGGCACCGCCGGGGCTCCGGCCATTCTCTCGCCCCCGCCTCCCAAGTAGCTGGGAGCACAGGTGCCCGCCACAACGTCTCTCCCCCCCCTTTTTTAAAAACACTTTTTATTTGCAGTTTTTGGCTGGGGCTGGGTTCGAACCCACCACCTCCAGTATATGGGGCTGGCACCCTACTCCTTTGAGCCACAGGTGCCGCCCAACCCGCTCCCTTTTTAAAAAAAAAGAAAGAAAAAGCATTCTATGATAAACATACTCTTATCTGACAATGTGAATGTTACTTTTTTTGCAGTTTTATTATTACTGCTAAATATTTCATTGCAGCAAGTCTGATTTCTCTTCTGAATGTATTTATCTTCGTTTATTCTTTATAAGGTTTTTGTTCTAGTGCTTAAACATCGTTACTGTTATTAAATTGTAAGCTTTTTTAGTTTTGTGAAGGCAAAAAGTGGAAACCAAATAAACACATGTATATGTATAAAGAAAATAACACAAAAAGAAAGAAAAATAAGCCAGGCTTTGTGACTGGGCCCCTGTAGTCCCTGTACTCTGGAGCCTGAGGCAAAAAGTTTGACCCCCAAGAGTTTGAGCTGTGATGCCACCGCACTCTACTCAGGTGACAGTCTTAAAAAAAAAAAAAAAAAGGCAGCAATGCCATTACATTACTTGCTTTTCCCTTAGGACGTTCTAACCCTTGGGAAAGAGTTGGAAGGACCAGGTCCTCTGATGTCAGAAGTTCAATGAGCCTTTTTATTTCGGTTCGTTTGTCTACTTCACTCACTCCTGTCTGGATTGTTTTTTTTCTTTTTGAGACAGTCTCACTATGTCACCCTCAGTACAGTGCTATGGTGTCACAGCTCACAGCAACCTCCAACTCTTGGGCTGAAGCGATTCTCTTGCCTCAGCCTCCTAAGTAGCTGGGACTACAGGCGCCCGCCACAAAGCCAGCAGTGGTCATTATTGTTTAGCTGACCCTGGGCTGGGTTCAAACCCGCCAGCCTTGGTATATGTGGTTGGCATCATAACCACTGTGCTATGGGTGCCGAGCCCTTTGTGGATTCTTTCCACGCTGAGTTCATTTCCCTCTCAGTAGCGTTCCTGATTTCCCTTGGGAGAAAGGCCCTGACCTGGCACTTTGGGTCCAGGGCTTTCCCCAACTTACCTTTATCTGTCACAGGGGCTCATCCATAGTTCATTTATAAGATTTTGGTTCCTAGTCCTGACTCTTCACTCTGTCCTTGGCCATGGCCTTAGGTAAGTTTAACCTTTCTGTGCTCCCTTAGAAGTGGGACAGTGTGACGGTGCCTCCCTTAAGGGAGCTTCAAGCCAGTCCTGGGAGGAGTGGGGCTGGGTTACTGCTAGTACTGACTTGCATGTTGAGAACCTAGTCCCAGCCCACCTCCTGGTCCCCCAGGCCTACAGTGCTAGTTTTCTGGAGTGAACAGAGTGAGGAGTGGGTACTTCGTGGGGACCAGGACCTGGCATGCAGCCCTCACACTGGTGGCCTTGGTGTCCTTACAAAATACCACAGAGGAGACCATACCCAGGACCCATAATTGAGGCCTCAGAGGCTGACAGGGCAGAGTCTGAATCCCAGCCTCTTTTCAGCAGTGTGGCTGTGGACAAGCCTCCTCCCTACCACTCCCATGCAAGTGCAGTTTGGACTTGTCCCTCATCTTCCACCTGCCAGCCAATTCCCACACCTGCCCATCTGATTGCAGCCTTGGAGCCCATCTGCGGGTGGTGGCTTCTGCGTCTGCCAGACTCACTAGGAACTGGCTCTGTTGCAGGGTAGGTGGCCCCTGCAGCTGACATTTAAGCTCATCTGGGTGGAGGCTGGGTGCTGAAACAAGGAGACAGGAGAGGGCTCCCAGAACAGCAGGCCTTCCCCACAGAGTGAGACTGTGCAAGCAGATCTGGGCTCCCCAAGCTTTCCTGATTAATGAACAAGCACCTCAAATCAGCCCATCTCCCATCTGTGGGAAATTCCAATAGCAGTGTTTGCTGGAGGATCAAGGCAGGTCCTCCTAGATGGGTACAATCCCCACCCTGTACCTCTCTCGGCTAAGGGCACAGGGCTGACTCCTAACTACCAGCCCTGCTCTTCTAACCCTGAGGAGGTCTGAGCAGAAATTCCATGTATACACATCGCAGGAACTTTATTTTCGCACACTGTGTGGGACATCCCTTGTCCCAGACTTGTGGCATGTGTCCAAGTGTCTGCCGAGCTGGCCAAGGCTGGGAAAGGAGGTCCCCATTCTGGAAAGCCCTAGGCTGTCACAGTTGACTGAAGGGTATGTCCAACATCAGGCCTTGCCCTCCCTGACCATGAGCAGACCCGAGTCACTGACTCTTGTACTGTCACATGGGTGGGTAGTGTGAAGGGCAGCCTTCTCCAGCCCCTGGTGTGTAGAGAAGTGATGGCCACATTCAGGTCTCCTTGGTGCTTGGGTCTCTGTGCCCAAGGTGGAGGCCGCTCCTGACTCATGTCCTGGCTCCAGCCAACAGCCTTGACCCCCACAGAAGTCTCCAACATTCCCTTGAATGAACATTGGCCAAGTGGCCTCTTGCTGGAGGCATGTGTTGGAAACATACTTGGGGTGGTCAGATGCCCCAAGTGTCCAAAACCCTCATGGAAGGCCTGGGCCTGCTGATCACCCTTAACGCTGATTGAAGTGCGAGTTTGAGCTCCAGAAGAGCAGTGGCTGAGTGGCCTCTGCTCTGATGACCCATGTCCAGATTACAAGGGAGACACAGCGTTAACAGAAAAGTTTGTACATACACATATAAAAAACGATTTGGTCTTCTGTTAAGGCTGTTAACAGTTTAAAGTAATGTAAACCATGTACATAAACAGTTACTGTAAAAACGTACAAAAGGTAAAGGAAGAGATGGGGGGCTGCCTGCTGAGATCTAGTGCTCCTGGGGGCCTGGCGATGACTTGGGAGGCTTGTGGCGTCAGTGGCCTAGCCCTAGCTGGCCTCTCTCTGCCTTGACTCTGCACTTGGAGCTGGTGCCCACCTCTAGTGGTTCTTGGAACTTTTTGTTCTGGATTCTTCTCAGCCAAATGCTTGCCATGACAGCTCTGGCGCAAAGGCTGTCCTTGGACATGTAGACTCCAGTAGCCACAGGCTTTCAGCCATTGGCTTGGCCCGAGGTCGGGGGCAGGCAGTACATTGGGGGGTCTGAATATCTCCGCTTGTTCCCAGGTGGCTGACCATCCTCGTCCAGCGTCTCGAGAGCGGCCTGCATGGGCAGGTCTGCCCCTGGCGTGATGTAGACGGAGTGTACCTGGTCTGGACGGCGGGCAGGTGGCTCTCGGCGCCTCACTGGGGCAGCAGCCTCCCGGGCACCTGGTGCCCACCTGGGCAGGTGGGAGGGTAGGCCCGGCGGGAGCTTGATGTTGGCCGTGGGCATGACGGGGGTCCGCCGGGGGGTCTTCACTCTGACCGTTATGAAGGACGAAGGCCTTCGTCGTGGAGGGGCGGCCACCGTGGGGAGGGGGGTCGGGGTGGGTGCGCTGGGGTAGGGGAGAGTAGGCGTGGGGGGCCCTTTTGAGAGATAGATGGCAGGGTTACTGCAGCTTCAGGGCTGGCAGTCAGACCCTCACCCCAGGGCCTGCCGGGGGTGGACAGGAAGGAGAAAAGCAGACACTACCTTAATACTGACCTTCCAAGGCCCCCCGCCCAGTCCGCTCCTCCAGTAGGCTCTCGGTGCTGGCTGAGGTCTCTGAGTCCAAGTTCTCCTCATCGGAGCCCCTTTGGTCCAGCTCTGGAAGCCGGTAGGTGATGTCCTCCCTGGGATGGGGAGAGGGTCTTGTTGTCCAAGGCCACTTCTCAGAAAAGTGCCAGGCTGGTATGGGACACATCAGGCTATTCTCCTCTAAAGGTGACTCCCTGTCACCACCCTCCTTCCATCCCGAGTATCTGGCCTAAAATCCCCTGGTTCTCTGAAGCTCTTCAGGTGAGAGTATCAGGCTGCTGAGGGCAGCCCTGACATTTGGCCCAAACCTGTTACTGACATGCTCCTGCTTCAGGCCCTTTGCATGTGCCATTCCCTCTGCTTGAAACACTCTCCACTGCTCCTAAGACTAAGGTGGCCAAGCAACCAGGTCATACCAGTTCTGACATTATTATTACTATCTTTTTAGAGTCGATTACCCAGGCTGGAGTACAGTGGCATGATCATAGCTCACTATAAATCCTGCTGGGTTTGTGATCCTCTTGCCCTAGCCTCTTGAATACCATAGAAGCATGACTCCATGCCTAGCTAATTTAAAATTTTTGTAGAGGCAGGGTCTTGCTGTGTTGCCCAGGCTGGTCTTGTACTCCTGGCCTCAAATAATCCTCCTGCCTCAGCCTCCTAAAGTGCTGGGATTATAGGTATAGGTATGAGGCACCATGCCTGGCCAATTATTATTTTTTAAAGACACAGGGTCTTGCTATGTTGCCAAAGCTGGACTCAAACTCCTGGGCTCAAGCATTTCTCCTGCCTCATCCCTGCTAAGCAGCTGGGACCACAGATGTGTACTGCCATGCCCAGCTAGCATTTATTTTTACAGGGGCCCTCTTCGCACTCACAGCATGACTTAACAGAACTCTAGTTAAGACCACCTTCAAGACAAAGTTGGAGCACTGCCTCCTCGTCACTCTCTATTCTCTAAGGGCCACTGGGGTCCTATGTGGTTAGGCATGGGGTTTAAACAGAGCCTGCTACCAGCACATGGTTGAGTTGTAGGATAGCAATGTCCCATTACGTACTGTCTATCCATGTTAGGGACAACAGGACCATGCCTGTCAGGCTCCTAAAGACCACATCTTCTACTACTGCTTGTGGGGCAGTGCATGGGGACTGAATGGCAAGAGTTGAGAAAGGGCAGGGGATGGAGGGACACTTGCTTCTCCTCCTTGATGGACTGGATCCGCTCAATGAGGATCTCTTTCTCTCGGTCCTCATCGCCACCGGCAGCCTCCTCTTCTGGCAGTACCTCCAGCTCCTCCAGGCTGCTGCCCTGGCTTCCCCGGGCCTTGGGGCCCTTGCTCTGAAACAGAAGCAGCAGGTATGATTAGCACCTCCAGGAGGGAGAAGGTTGGTGCACTTGGTTGTGAGGTTAGTTCTGGTGTACATGCGCTGGGCTCTTAGTGGGACATATCCAGGAATCCCGTGGGGACAGATGGCAGGAGCCTGGGTGATTAGTTGTCCTGAGCATACACAGTCAGTGGGCAAGGGGCCTCCCCCACATGCGCTTCCTAAAGGTTAGAACATGCTCATGTTATCTCAGAGAACCCAGGGGCTGAGGGAAGCCAGCACGTGCTGTACTGGGAGACATGCACCGGCCGCTGGCTGTGTACATACCAGGACCCCCTCATAGGGAGACGAAAAGCCCAGTTTGAGAGGCCATGGCTGGGAGAGAGATGAACACTGGGTGACCACAGAGGAGACAGACACAGCAGTGATTGGGGGGCACATTTGACAATCGGTACAAAGAAGGGGGTTCCCTGGTTCTTCCATGAGTCCAGGACCTGCCCCCCACTATATGACTACTTCTGCTATGGGGATATTTCCCTGTGGGTGAGGCCTTGGTCAGTAAAGAACAGACTAGACTAATGACCTGAACGACCAACAAGTAGGTGACATGTCCCCTATCTTCCCCACTTAGAGGAACAATTGGAGTGAGGCTGAGCAGATTGGGTTTTGGTTAAGGGCAAATTGCCCCTACCTGTGGCCAATGGTGCGCTGTGAGTAGGTGGGGAACTGAAAAGTGTGACCCCACTCACCACCCTCTCTGCCCTTGCCAGATGAGGCCCCTAACCCCAGAGACCACACCCAAGGCCCTTCCATCCCACTAAGCCCTGGCCCGCAGCCCCTCCCACCTGCAAAGCCCCACCCCCACTCTAATCCACTCACAGCATTCTGCCTTAGCAGGGAAAGTCTGCGGAAGGCAATGCTCTCTGCCGCCTCCAGTTGACTGATCTCCTCCATCTTCAATTTGTATTTCCTCATCTGCTCCTTGATCAGCATCTCCACACACCTGTGGAGAAGGCCCACGGGTGGTGCTGACTCATTTACCACCTCCAGGATGCCCAGTGTCCAGGGAGGCACTGGCTGGTGACTGGGGATCACTGGCTAGGACTGGGAGACCTAGAGACCCAGAGACCTGGCAGGACCAGGGCATGGCTGTGCTGGCTCCCATGCAGCGTGAGTTAGAGCAGCTCACTCCACTTCTCTGAGCCCGAGTCCCATCTCTGCAGACCTCCTAGTATAAAGGAGGGTCACAGTGAACAGAACAGAGTGGTGGTGATTCTGACTCATGGAGAATCTCAAAGGGCAGGGACCCGCAGCATTTCGGCTTGGTGGTCATGGCCAGCTTGGGAGGGACTCAACCCAGACAGGTCAGTACCAGGGAGGAGAGGTGGGAACTCAAAACTGAGAGGTGGTCTGAGACTTAAGTTTCTCATTATCATGACTAAATAAAAAAAGTACCAAAGAATATTCTGGAAGAGACCAGAAGGAAATCTGTCAATACTACACCACCTGGATGGAATCAGAGCCTCATGATCCTTATTGCCTGTTGTTCTTCCTTAATAACTATGAGTATAGCCTGGGGAACCCACTGGCAGGTGCTCCTCTCAGGCCTTCTTCAACGTTAGCCTTGCGTAGCCAAGAGGGTAATAGGTTCTTAATGTTCACAACTCTCATTCATAGTAGCACCTCTAGTGATGACTGACCATCATCTTCTAAAGAAATTTCAGAAAAGTTTCAAAGAATGCTCAGGGAGAAGAAGAAACTTCTCGAAAATCATTTCTGTTTACCAGAGGCTAGAAAAATTGGGCTGCTGCTTTTTTCTTGAGACACAGTCTCAAGCTGTCACCCTGGGTAGAGTGCCTTGGTGTCATAGCTCACAGCAACCTCAAACTCTTGGGCTTAAGCAATTCACTTACACTCCTAAGTAGCTGGGACTACAGGCACCTCCACAACGCTCGGCTATTTTTTGGTTGTAGTTGTCATTGTTGTTTAGCCGGCACAGGCTGAATTTGAACCCACCAGCTCCAGTGTATGTGGCTGGCACCCTAGCTGCTTGAGCTACAGGCGCTGAGCTGGGCTACTTTATTTTTTTCCCGGTTCTTCAACCTCAAAAGAACTTAGAAGTGACACTTTCTGGCTGGAGGAGAAATTTACCACTATGTCTTCACCTGGGTCTAAGTGTGGGTGAGCCCCCTGGTGCAGGCTGCAGGAATTGCAACTTGTTACTTAACCTTCCCTGATAGGATTCTGTACTACTGCTCAACTATCTAGCCTTTGCTAAGAACTGTTTGTTTTTCCATCTGTAAATAAAAGATGATAATATGTACTCAAAGTATTTCATCTCTCTACCTCTTATAGGCTAATCTCTGAAGCCAAGTTTCAATTTTCAGGATGGTTTTAAGTGATACATCCTAAATTCCATCCTAAATTGACAGAGAAAGGGATTTAACATTTGGAAAACACATGTTTTTTGTTTTTTTTTTGGAGACAGAGTGTCATTATGTCACCCTCAGTAGAATGCTGTGGCATCATAGCTTACAGCAACCTCAAACTCTTGGGCAAAAGTGATTGTCTTGCCTCAGCCTCCCAAGTAGCTGAGACTACAGGCACCCACCACAATGCCCGGGTATTGGAAAACACATTTTTAACCTTGTGACCAAGTTGTGACTCTGGGGAGAATTGCTATGAACTATGTACACAGTTCTCATTAGAGGACATTTGGATAGAAAGGAGGATGCACAGTGAACCTACAATACAACTCAGATACAATTTCCTATTGCTGTCTGGGTATCCCTTCTAGTCTTTTAAGAGATGGTGTCTTGGCTCAGCACCTATAGCTCAGTGTTAAGTGTGCGGGTTACATACGTGGAGGCTGGCAGGTTCAAACCCGGACTGGGCCTGCTAAACAATAACAACTACAACAACAATAAAAATAGATGGGTGGGCTAGGGCGCCAGCCACATACACCTGAGCTGGCAGGTTCGAATCCAGCCCGGGCCTGCCAAACGACAATGACAGCTGCAACCAAAAAATGGCCAGGCGTTGTGGCGGGTGCCTGTAGTTCCAGCTACTTGGGAGGCAGAGGCAGGAGACTCGCTTGAGTCCAGAAATTGGAGGTTGCTGTGAGCTGTGATGTCACAGCACTCTATCCAGGGTGACAGCTTGAGGCTCTGTCTCAAAAAAAAAAAAAAAATTAGACAGGTGTTGTGGCAGGTACCTGTAGTCCCAGCTACCTAGGAGGAAGAGGCAACTCTTAAGCCCAAAAGTTGGAGGCTGCTGTGAGCTGTGACGCCATGGCACTCTACTGAGGGCAATATAATGAGATTCTGTCTCCAAAAAAAAATTGGGTCTTGGGTGGCGCCTTAGGCTCAGTGAGTAGGGCGCCAGTCCCATATACCAAGGGTGGAAGGTTTGAACTCGGCCCCAGCCAAATTGCAACAAAAGATAGCCCGGTGTTATGGTGGGCACCTGTATCCCAGCTATTCAGGAGGCTGACGCAAGAGAATTGCCTAAGCCCAGAAGCTGGAGGTTGCTGTAAGTTGTGATGCCTCAGCACTCTACCGAGGGTGACAGAATGAGACTCTGTCTCTTTAAAAAAAAAAAAAAAAAAAAAAAAAAGGGTCTTGACATGTTGCCCAGGCTGGCCTCAAATTTCTGGCTTCTAGCAATCTTCCCACCTCAACCTCAAGAGCAGGTAGGACTATAGGTTCATACCATTGCACCCAGCTCCAGACTTCCTTTTTTTTTGAGGCAGAATCTCCCTCTATTGCTCAGGCTAGAGTGCTGTGGTATCAGCCTATCTCACAGCAACTTTAAACTCCTGGATTCAAGCAATCCTTCTGCCTCAGCCTCCCAAGCAGCTAGGAGTACAGGTACCCACCACAATGCCCAGCTAATTTTTTTTTTCTATTTTCAGAAGAGATGAAGTCTCGCTCTTGCTCAGGCCGGTCTTGAACTCCTGAGGTCAAGTGATTTTCCCTTCTTGGCCTCCCAGAGTGCTAGGATATTATAAATGTGAGCTACCGCATCTGGCCTAGACTTTTCTGCAGTTTTTTTTTTTTTTTTTGCAGTTTTTGGCTGGGGCTGGGTTTGAACCCGCCACCTCCAGTATATGGGGCCGGTGCCTGGCACCCTACTCTTTGAGCCACAGGTGCCGCCCTTGGCCTAGACTTTTCTTAAACACACTTTTACATACAGCTGGGATGAAGGTGTTGTGAAGTTCCCTGGTAGGGCTAGCCCTGCCTGACACTCACGTGGTGATCTTGAGGACATCCTTCATGCTGGTCAGTGGGTCTGAGTTGTCAGGGCAGCGCAGGAGGCAGGGTGCGAAGATGATGGCCAGTGCCCCAGGTGACATGCGATTCACATCCTCAAGCAGGGCCACCCTGCATGGCCACTGGTGGTTAGGGGGTTGACATGGCCGAGGAGGAAGGTAGGTCCCAGGGAGCCCTAGAACTGGACTTTAGGGCCCTGGGATGGTTGCTGGGAAAGTGGTTGCATAGCCCAGAGGTGAGAGATACCCGCTTCTGCAGCAAAAAGAGGTATTTCAAAGGACCTGGGCAGCCCAGCAGGCTTGGGCCCCTCCCAGAACTTCAACACCAGCCAATCTTCTGGTCAAAACCACCAGAGAACACTAGCCTGAGTTGCACCAGGAAATACTGCCTCAGGGGTTTTTACTAGGGACCCCGATCCTACAGAGGGGAGGCAGGTGGGCGGGGAGGCACTTGCTTGACAAGGTGGAAGATGAGCCGCTCCAGGGAGTTGTGGTTGGCTTCTGGAAGGTGCTCCAGGACAGCATAGATGGCGGCCAGCTGCTCCTGCTTCTCTGGCAGCTCTAGAGAGGCCAACAGCATCAGCTCCTGAGGGCCTCTGCAGTGCCCATCCCACCCCACTGATGGGCATCACCCTTTATGTGTATAGCAAGAATGAATGGCCACAGGGGAGTCCTGGCCCCACCCTGAACTGGGGACCCACTTGGTTGGGCTGAGTGCTTTGACCTTCATTTTCTCATCTTGTGAACAAGGTGGTCCTGCTCTGTCACCTGACCGTGGCTACCCAACACTAGTGCTGCCCGTGCTGCTGTGGGGCTCACCAACAGCTCGGAGAAAGTCGCCATACTGGGCGAATGTCATGAGGGGCTCTGGTAGCTCCCGCAGCCACTGCTTCAGCACCCCCGTGATGGCGTGGATGGGGAAGTTCTCCAGCTTCACTGTTGTGGGGTCTGTTGGGTAGACAAGGCTGGTGAGGGCTGCACAGGTGGGATGGCTGTGCCCAGTGCCTGGCACGGCGCTCACCTGCCTATTGTGCCCACCTGTCTGCAGTGCCTGCCGGAGCTCCCGAGTTCGGTTGGCTGCACCTGACTTGCGGTAGAGGCCCTCGGTGTATAGCCCGTGCATCTCCACATGTTCAAGAAGCTTCTCCAGCACGATGGGCACAGAGACCTTGTCACTGGTAAGGCTGTCCACGCACACGCCGAAGTGGCCGGGCTCACCACCTGACTCATCCTACAGTGCCGAAAGTTGGGAGGGGGTCAGGGCTGTCCTCACTTGTTGCCTCCTAAGCCTCCTCCCCACTGGGTCCGCACAGAGAGACAAAGAGGGCCAGAGATGATACACATGCCCAGCCCTTGCTTTGGGGGCCAGAAGGGTTCAGATAGAACTAGGGCCGGGGTTGTGTTCTGCTGCAGAACGAGGGTTTCAGCCCCTCCTGCCAGTGTCCTGTGCCTGCCAAATGTCCTTACTTGGCCCTAACGCCAATCACCACCTCCCCCAGATACCTGCTCCTGGTGTGGAGTACCATCCTGGAAAGTTCTAGGCCTTGGCACACTCACCTTTCTCCCGCACATGTAGGAGCAGTAGCTCTGGATCTTGTGCACACACTTCTTGTGGCAGGTCATCTTGCACACTAGGAGGTCACAGGCAGGAGTCACAGAGGGTACGTTGGGGACCACAGGTTCCCTAATGGCCTTCAAAACTCGCATTGTAGGAATCTCTGCCTTGCTTCCATGACAGGAAGCTATATAGGTTGGTTTTCATAGCTTCATGGTGGCCGTTAGCCTCAGACCCAATCTGGCCAGCAGGACCAAGGGCAAGTGTTGGGGTGTCTGGGCACTTGTGTGGGGGACTCAGCGCATTAGAGTGGCAAGAATGAAGCTGCTTTTCCTTTTTCCAACAATAGCAATGAACCCTACACTGCCCTGCTAGTATCATAGAGAGAGCAAATGAGCTACGCTAAAAAGGTGGGGGCATCTGGTATCTCTGAGGTGAGGGCAGAACAGGGTGAGGGGACAGGCTCAGGTCCTGTGTGTTCATCTCAGGACAGTGACAACTGACTGGGTATTTATGACAATATGGGGTGGTGGGGCTGCTTCCTGGGCTGAAAAGACCTGGGTTTTACTGGTTCTGGAAGGAAAATATAAGCGAAAGAGGCCTGGTTGGTTCTTCTGGGGGCTGACTAGCTCAGGTCCTGGCTTGGGCACTTCCCAGCTGTCATCCTGGGCCCCACCTATCTCTCAAGGTTCTCTCAGGGTTGTGCTGGCTGTGTTTGGTATGTGGAAGATACAGGGGGAGGGGTTTGGGGAAGGGACCACAGTTCAGGCCACAGGAGCACGTGTAAACGGACCAAGAGGCAGGACCCAGGGTGACCTGCCCAGGTGCACAGGAGGAGGGAAGGCTGCAGAGAAGGGTGGGGATTGGCTAGTGGGGGGTCTTGTTGCCAGCTAAAAGGGAGGACTTTGTCCCTGGGATGGTGGCAAATTTCAGGGAGTGAGATATGGCTGAGGCAGCAGTCTGGAAAGATCTGCCCTGTACCTGGGAAGGGTAAACAGTTAAGGGTGGGGGTCCCGGCGGGGCTCATGGGGGAGCCTGTGGGGCACTCACCGCTGCAGAGCAGGGCCTTGTCCATCAGCCAGATGTAAGACAGGCATTGCTCGCACGACTGCGGGATGCTCACCTGGTAGCTGGCAAATACGTGGCCGTTGTGCTCCTGGACCTGTGGAGGGTGCAGAGGGTGCTGAGTGTGGGTGGATGAGGGCCTGCGGCACCTCGGGGGCAGGATCTGCTCATTTATGATCACAGCTGATTATGTGCTAGGGAAGAAACACACCCATGCACAATTACATACATGTATGCACCTGCACAGACACAGGACTGATGCACATGCATACAAACAAGCGTACACACCCACACTGATGCACACGCATGCTGTTTCAGACATTCACCTGCACACATGCGCTATCCACACACACATCTACTCACAGCACGTTCCTGCTTCCGCTTCTTCTTCTGAGCTTTGCTCTGCTGTGAAGGACACAAATAAAAGGTCACCGTGGGGCACCCCTGGGAACATGCCTGCCCCTAGCCAGGCCCCCTGCAATGATGATATCCAGGTATCCTGAGTCTTCCCTCAATCAGAAAGGCAGCAGCTGCCCTGTCTCCTGCTTGCCTTATTCAGAAAGCCCTGACCCAGAAGGGAAGTGCTCTGAGTGGGTGGGAGGATCCCTGCTGGGAACAGGTGCAAGTGGGAGTGGCATGGCACAGGTGGGGCACCCACCTTCACAGGCTCAAAGTCATTCTTGGTATAGCCACGGGTGAACTCATCCAGCAGTGACTGGAAGAGGTTGAGAACCAGGTTTGTGTCCTTCTCTCCACGTTCGGTGGCCAGGTTGCTGACAACGATCTGGTAGTTCTCCATGAGGTCCTTGTAGCCCACATGGATCTTCCCGTTCTGTGGGAATGCCAGGTATGACCGCCATGGATTGGGGCAGGGACAGGGGATAGAGGAGGGTGAGGCGTATGGGGAAGGGCAAAGGAAATGCCCAGGGTCAGGGACCACCACGTACAGGGACAGAGTACATGGTTTTGATGTTGCTCCTGAACTTCTCGGTGGCTTCAATAAACAAGCTTTCAATAGGAGTCTTCTGGGAGCGCAGGTCATTTATCTGGGAAGAGAGAAGATGACCCAGCATTGCTGGGGGGCCTGTGTACCCTGAGGAGGCTTTATGTTGTCACTTCTGCTCTCTCCCAAGACCTTCCCTGGTCTCTCTTGCTAACCCTGGTGTCGCTAATCCCTTCAAACCAGAGTTAAAACTGCTGATATGTGGCTGGATCATTCTTTGTAACCCATTCTGTACACTGTGGATGATGCTTTTTTGGGTAGCATCCCTGGCCTTGAGCCACCAGATAATAGTTGCACCCTTGACCCAAATTGTGACAACTCAAAATGTCTCCAGACACTGCCAAATACTCCCTGGAGAACAGACTCACTCCCAGGTGAGTGCCACAGGTTTCACCCAAGCACTTCTTCCTGTTCCACATAGATGTTCAATGTCTAGCCATGCCTTGGGACGGCGTCCCCTCAAATGGCCTGATCATTTCAAGGCAGGGACTCCTGATCTTTTGGTGTCCCATCAGCCCACCTCACCCCCGGCGAAGCTCTAAAATGGAGATCTGTCTGCTGTGGGATTGTCCTTTACTAGAGTGTGAACACCCTGAGCAGAGACTATAGCTTGTTTACTTCAATCTCTGCTGCATACAGTTAATGCTTAATCAACACCCACCTTGACACTAAATACATTTGTGAAAGTGTATTCTAAATACAATAGTTTGGGCAGTAGCTGTGCAGCTAGACAAAGTCCAGCATGGTGGGACATATGTGTGCTAAGGGCCCTGCCCTGAAAGTGACCCCAGGTATGGCTACTGGACCCAACTTGTTTTTTTGAGACAAGAGTCTCACTTTGTCACCCTTGGTAGAGTACTATGGCATTATAGCTCACAGCAACCTCAAACTCTTGGGCTCAAGCAATTCTCTTGCCTCAGCCTCCCAAGTACCTGGGACTATAGGCGCCTACCCAGAATGCCTGGCTAATTTTTTTTTTTTTTTAGAGACAGAGTCTTGCTCTCATTCAGGCTGGTCTTGCACTCCTGAGCTCAGGCAATACACCTGCCTCGGCCTCCCAGAGTGCTAGGATTACAGGCGTGAGCCACCGTGCCTTGGCAGGGCCCACCTTGTTGAGCAGGAATTCATCCAGGTACTTGAGCTCGTTGGCATTGGTAATCTTGCGGAACACTGACTCCCGCCACTTCTCTGACACAGTGATTTTGCCGATCTTGAGGTTTCGGTTCTTTTTCCCCTTGCCTCCCAGCTCCTTGGTGTGCTTCTCACTTGCTGCATGGCGATGCTGGTGGCTGGAGGAGGCTTTTGAGGACAGGGAGCAGCTGGTGAGGGTGGGTTCTGGGGGAGGACATGGAGGACTCCCCACCACACTTCTCTACCCTCATCTACAGAACCTTTGTGCCTTAGGCTTGGCCCATTGCCACTTAAAGCCCTATCTGGGGACAATGCATATCCCCAGGGGCCCTGGTGGCTCTGCTGTTTATCCCTGAGGCTGTGGGTAACCAACCTTCCAGACCCTTCTTCATGGTGGTGGCTTCTAGCACGACCCCAGAGACTGCATTCTCCATCTCCTCTGTGCCCTCCAGGCTGTATTTTTTATCCTTGGTTTTATGCAGGAAAAGTCTCTTAAATGTAGATCTGCAGGAGAAATTAAGTGGCTTCTTTGAAGCCTCAGGAAATGAAAACGGATGTGAGGCCCAGCTTCTCTCTGACTGGGCACATGGGAATTGCTCTGTAATTGCCTGAGTTGATTTTGTTTTTTAGACAGTCTCACTCTGTTGCCCTGGGTAGAATGTCATCATGTCATAGCTCAAAACAACCTCTAACTCCTGGGCTTAAGCCATCCTCTTGCCTCAGACTCCTGAGTAGCTGGGACTACAGGTGCCTGCCACAATGCTGGGGTAGTTTTTCTGTTTATTTTTTTAGACAGGGTCTCATTATGTCACCCTGGGTAGAGTGCCATGGCTTCAGAGCTCACAGCAACCTCAAACTCTTGGGCTTAAGCGATTCTCTTGCCTCAACCTCCCAAGTAGCTGGGACTATAGGTGCCCACTACAACGCCCGGCCATTTTGTTGTTGCTGTTGTCATTGTTGTTTGGCTGGCCCAGGCTGGGTTCAAACCCGCCAGCCCTGGTGTATGTGGCCAGCATCCTAGCTGATGAGCTAGAGGCGCCAAGCCATAGTTTTTTTGTTTTTAGTAGAGATGGTGTGTGTATGTGTTTGTGCCTTGCTCTTACTCACACTGGTCTTGAATTCCTGCGGTACCAGCTACTCAGGAGGCTGAGGCAGGAGGATCCCCTAAGACTCTTGAGGTCAGGACTTTGAGTTTGAGGCTGTAGTGAGTTTGTTTTTGAAACAGAGTCTTACTCTGTTACCCCAGGCTTAGAGTGCTGTGGCATCAGTCTAGTTTACAACAACCGCAAACTCCTCCTCAAGTGACCCTCCTGCGTTAGCCTCCTGAGTAGCTAGGACTATGGGTGTGTTATACTGCCTGACCGATTTATTCTATTTTTAGTAGAGATGCTATCTTCCTTTTGCTCAGGCTGGTTGTAAACTTCTGAACTCTAGGAATCTTCCTGTCTTGCTTCCCGAGAGTGTTGGGATTACAGGTATGAGCCACCTTGCCCAGACTGCAGTGAGAACTATTATTGGATCTCTGGGCTCTAACCTAGATGATAGAGTGAGACCCTATCTCTGAAAAACCAAAAGAAACCCCCCCAAGATAAAAACAAAACAAAACAAAAAAACCGCAACACACACACAAAACCACCTAAATACCTACCTCTGCCTCCATGTTTTTATGGACATAGGTTTAGAAAAAGTCAAGAATAAACTACAACTTGTGAATCATGGCTGCTGGCTATAAATGGCAGCTCCCCCCACCAAATGTATGTATTGGAGCTAAAGCTCAGAACTTATAAAATAAGTGTGATCTCATTTGGGAAAGAGTCTTTGCACATGTGACTAAGTGAATGATTCTAGGATAAGATCATTCTGTATTAGCCAGGTCAGCTCTAAATCCAATGACAAATGTCCTCCTAAGACACAGAGGAAAGTACACAGGAGGGAGAAGGCCACGTGAAGACAGAAGGCAGAGACTGGACTGAGGTGGCTACATGCCAAGGAACACCTGGAGCTTCTAGAAAATGGAAGAGGTGGCTCGGCGCCTGTGGCTTAACGGGCTAATGCGCCAGCCACATACACCTGAGCTGGTGGGTTAGAATCCAGCCTGGGCTCGCCAAACAATGAAAAAAATGCAATGCAACCAAAAAAACAACAACAACAATGCAACCAAAAAAAAAAAAAAAAAAAATGGCCAGACATTGTAGCAGGCGCCTGTAGTCGCAGCTACTTGGGAGGCAGAGGCAGGAGACTCGCTTGAGCCCAGGAACTGGAGGTTGCTGTGAGCTGTGATGCCACAGAACTCTATCCAGGGTGACAGCTTGAGGCTCTGTCTCAAAAAAAAAAAAGAAAGAAAATGGAAGAGGCAAAAAAGCATCCTTCCCCAGAGCCTTCAGAGGGACCTCAGACTTGGCTGCATTGATTTTACTTTATTGGTTTTAGAGACAGGGTCTCACTCTGTTGCCCGTGTAGTGGTGTGATCATAGCTCAATGCAGCCTTGAACTCCTGGCTCAAGGGATCCTTCTGCCTCAGCTTCTTGAGTAGCTGGGACTACAGGTGTGTGCCACGTGGGCTGTAGTACTTGGTGACAGTGGTGGTGTCCCAAGGGAGCCCATTCTGTCAATTCCTTAGCTCTCAGCTCTGTGCTTGGATCAAACCAGGGACTATTCCTTCTTCTCTGTGAAAACAGCCAGCTTGGGCATTTTTTTTTTTTTTTAAAGTTAATGCTTTTTAATTTTTATTTATTTATTTTTTTGAGACAGAGCCTCAAACTGTCACCCTGGATAGAGTGCTGTGACATCACAGCTCACAGCAACCTACAATTCCTGGGCTCAAGTGAGTCTCCTGCCTCCGCCTCCCAAGTAGCTGGGACCACAGGTGCCTGCCACAACACCCGGCCATTTTTTGGTTGCAGCCATCATTGTTGTTTGGTGGGCCCAGGCTGGATTTGAACCCGCCAGCTCAGGTGTACATGGCTGGCGCCTTAGCCCGTTGAGCCACAGGCGCCGAGCCCACTTTGGGCATTTTTATAGGGCCTTTTTGGAGACAGAACCTGGGCCAAGATTTTCTTCCTTCCTTTCTTTTTTTTTTTTACAGACTGAGTCTCATTTTATCACCCTAGGTAGAGTGCTGTGGTGTCACAGCTCATAGCAATCCCCAGCTCTTAGGCTTAGGTGATTCTCTTGCCTCAGCCTCCTGAGCAGCTAGGACTACAGGTGCCTGCCACAACGCCCGGCTACCTCTTTTTGTTGTTGCTGCTGCAGTTTGGCTAGGGCTGGGTTTGAACTCACCACCCTCAGTATGTGGGCCTGGCGCCCTACTCATTGAGACAAAGGCGCTGCCCAAGGGCCAAGTTTTTCTATCTACCCACAGGAGGAGGTTTCCCAGAGGAAAAGTGTAGGAGGAACGAACTGATTTAATACAAAGACAAATGGAAACTGTCTGTGGATGTATGGATGGATGGGTTGGTGGAAGACAGAAATGGATGAATGGATGGATAATGAGTGGGTGGGTAGAAGACAGAGATGGATGGATGGGTGGGTGGAAGACAGAAATGAATAGATGGATGTAAGATAAAGATGGATGTACAGATAGAAGAAATGCAGACAGATCTGAGGATTCAGTGAAAATTGTTTTCACACTGATGTGACTACCCTGGCACTCAAGGTCACAGGCTGGGCTTTGTGGGCAAGTTCTGAGCATGAGCTGTTGCCAGGGACCTTGGGAAGGGTCTCTGCATGGGGAACCTCTCCTCATAGAATTTCTACTGAGCAAATACCTGGTCGGGCATGCTTTGTCAATGTGAAGCACTTAGGAAGTCACATTGCCTCAAGGCCTTGGCAGGGACACTGGGCTGTTCTCTGGTGGCCTGAGTTTCCCCTAAGTCCCACACTTACTTAGAGTCAACCTGGGAGCCTGGGGACAGCCCGGCGTCTGGGCCAGAGGACACATCGCCCGATTTCTTCTTCTGGATGGCTGGCTTCTTTATGCTTGGCTCCCTGTCCATGGATTCTGCTGCAGGCTGCAAGAAGATGGCACAGGTAAGGGGTAAGTAAGAAAAGGCTGGAGGGAAAGGAGGGCCCCTGTAGGCACTGCACACTCTCTCTACCAATGTTACTTCTCTCTTAAGTGCCCCTTTGGGTGGAGCTGGGGTGGCCAGGTCAGAAGTGAGTTAGGACCCTGAGAGCAACCCACAGTGTTACCTGAGCCTTGGCTGGGGATGGAAGGAGCTTGGAGACATCGCTTGTGGATAAGGAGATGCGCCTTTCCCTGTGAGATCACAGAAATGGGGCTTTTACCAACCAGAGTGAGTTAGTGGTATTCTCTCATCTTATGCAGTGGTTCTCAGAGGGTGATTCTGCCCCTCAGGGGATACTTGGCAATGCATGGAGACACTTTTGGCTGTCATGATTAGTGGAGAGGAGGGAATGGATGTTTCTGGCTTCCATCCACCCTTCTCCATGGGTGGAGTACTGGGATGTAGCTCAACATTCCACAGTGCACAGGACAGCCTCTACCAGCGAGCAGGATCCAGCCCCAGATGCTGATAGTACAGAGTGAGAAAACTTGCCTCAGCACGAGACACTCTTGTCTATCCATTTTTCTTTCTCCACTTATCTGCCTTCTGTTCATCCATCCACCCATCCTATCTTCCTTCTACCATTCTTCCATCTCTACCTTCTCCTAACCCATCTCTATCTTCCATCTATCCATTCATCTATGTTCCATCTATCCATCTGTCTTCTATTTATCCCCATCTCTTATCTTCACCCATCCATTTCTAATTTCTTTCCTTCCCTCCCTCCCTCCCTTCCATCTATCCTTCTTCCATCCACCCATTTCTTTCTTCCACCCATTTATCCAGCTCTATCCTCCATCCATCCATCATCTGTCTATAATGCTTCTGACATTTGCAGGGTGGAGACCAGGGATGCTGCTCAGGATCCTACGATACACAGGACAGCCCCTGCTCCAGGGAAAAATCTGGCCCCAAATATCAGCAATGCTGAGGCTGAGGAGCCTGGCGCAGTGGAAGGCCTGTCTCTTCTCCCAGTTCTTCTATTGTCTGGCCAGACGTTGACTGTGCAGAATTGAGAGACTGCCTCAGCATGAGAGACCCTGTCTGTCTACCCATCTAGCCATCTGGAGAGGGGGCTGCAGATACAGGGTTCTGACACTTGGTTACTAAGGATTGGACAGAGCAAGCCCTTGTTCCTCTCATCCCAGGGGAGTGTTATCAGCTCTGTTCGTTGAAGAAGAAACAGAGGCCCAGGTGGGCTGGGGAACAGAGCCCTCAACATAAAGGGCTGCCTCCCACAAGGCTGGGGGCTTCCTGTGTTGAGCACAGGTCCTTCTAGGGGACACTTAAGAATTAGGTTCTCAGTCTAGGGCCCAGCTGGGTGCCTCATTTTCACTGAGCTCTTAGCCTGTCCTCTTGGTCCTTCCTTCGGGCTCCCATATGGTTGCAGGGCACAAACATGTTACAGGGACGTGCAGTGCTGCCCTGCCCACCTGCCCGATCCTTAGTAAGCCAAGTGTCAGGACCCTGCTTACTCTGTGGGTGTGAGGGCTGCCCCCAAGGCTCGGTGCCTCTCGCTGAGGTCCAGAGACTGGCTCAGCATGCTGCTGGTACTGGCGCTGGTGGTGGCCAATAGCTTCTTGCCCCGCCAGAGTTCCACAGCGTTGGCCAGCCGCTCGGTGTCAGGGTACCGCTGGATCTGGGTGGAACCTCCAGGGCTCTCAGGCCTTTCCTGAGCCCTTGGGCTACAGCCTGGTTTGCTCTTGTCCTTGGGGGTGTCGGGAGCACTGCCAGGGGCTGGCGGGCCCATCCTACTGTCCAGGGCCAGGCTGGTTGGCCGTTTCACATGGCCAGGACTCAGGCTGTCACCCTGGGGGGCCTTCTTGATTTCTCCAGAGAGACCACTGATAAGCATGGCCTGAGCTCCCTCCATGGGCTGCTTTACAAAATCAGTCTCTGTCTCTGTGTCTAGGGGGGTTTCATCTTCTCTGCTGTCCTTTTTGTCTTCCAGGAGGCTCTCCCCTTGCTCCTGGATGGCCCTTCCAGAAGGTTCTCTCAGGGTGCTGTCTTCCTTATAGGACTGCATGTGTTTGTTCTGCAGCTTCACATGCTCCAGCCCTCTTTGTCTACGTGACTCGCGCTTCTCCCGGCTGCTGGGGACTTTCTCATGACTTTCGGTCACCACGTTCAGGGATGGGGGAAGCTTCTCTGGAGTTGGGGCCTCTTTTTCTGGTGGGGAGTGTTCTTGGAGGGACCCGTTGCTCGGCAATGCCTGGGACTCCAACACCGTGTGCCTGCCGTCCTCTGGTGGCTCTGGGGCATGCTCGGCCACCTGCTTCTCACCATGTGCCAGGCCGGGCCTGGCCTCCTCGGCCTCTGGTGTTACAGCTTGCTGGGCTTCCCTTTCTTTCTCTTCTGCCTTCTGCTTCTCCAAGATCATCTGGCGGAAGCTGGTATAAGGAAAAAGTAGAGGGGGCCAATTCAGAAATAAACATTCCCTCCACCTCCAGAAGTGGCCCGGCTGCCTGAGGGCCCCACCTCTACCTGGTTACCCTCAAGAGATATTTCTGGAAAATTAGAAACTCCTCAGAAAGGTGGTACCTCCTTGTCCTCATGGACAGCCTTGCCCTGGGTCTGCCTGGCTTCTCCCTGAATGAGAAGACCCTTGTTGCTGTGGTGGGTTCTGTCATGAAACTCTTTTTTTTTTTGAGACAAGAGTCTCAAGCTGTTGCCCTGGGTAGAGTACTGTGGTGTCACAGCTCATGGCAGCCTCCAACTCTTATACTCAAGTGATCCTCTTGCCTCAGTTTTTCTATTTTTAGTAGAGATGGGCTCTTGTTTTTTGCTCAGGTTGGCCTCAATCTTG
Organism: Arctocebus calabarensis; assembly: GCA_963573935.1. Taxonomy (NCBI): domain Eukaryota; kingdom Metazoa; phylum Chordata; class Mammalia; order Primates; family Lorisidae; genus Arctocebus; species Arctocebus calabarensis. The sequence goes on from CAUYON010170914.1 coordinate 26,193, forward strand.
TAGGCTCAAGCAATCCACCCGTGTTGGCCTCCCTGAGTGCTAGGATTACAGGCGTGTGCCACTGTGCCCAGCCTGACATAAAACTCTTGAATTCCTTTAGGTCTACTTGGGTCTGTCCCTTGAGTGTCTCATTTCAGAGGCTTCTGTGTGTGTAGAGAGTATCTGAAAGGGACTTCTACCTTGGGGCCTGGAACACCAGCTTAGCAGAGGGCTGGGTCTGTGATAGGGAGAGAGGGAGAAGGGGCCCACAGGGTTCCCAGGTTGAGGAGGGGCCGGTCTCAGAGCCACGGATGCCAGCATGATTGCAGGACCTACTGATGTCCTCCTTTTTGGCAAAGGTAGGTGGTCTTTGTGGCAATGGATGCCTGAGCTGTGTGAGTGTTGGGGAAGGAGTCTGCTCAGGCAGGTCTGGGGGGCCCCCTTCTTCCAGGTGTTTCACTGACCAGCTCAGAGTGGCCAGGTGCAGGGAGGCCCTGGCAGACACCAAGTGTGGTTAAAAGTAACATTGACCTTTGTGCCTAAGTGCTGCCTGCTGGTACCCGAAGCATCTCTCTGGAGCCTGTGTTTAGAAAGCCTTTCCCAGTATCCACAATGACCTCATCATAGCTCCACTGGCTATAGAAGGCATCCTGGGCAGTCTCTTTTTTTTTTTTTTTTTTTGCAGTTTTTTGGCCGGGGCTGAGTTTGAACCCGCCACCTCTGGCATATGGGGCCAGTGCCCTACTCCTTTGAGCCATAGGCGCCGCCCGTAAGTGAACTTCTATATTTTGGAATGTTCCAGCGAGTACCGCTCTGCTCACCTCTTGCGCTGCAGATGGCCCCGGCAGAGGCTCTGCAGGCGGATGATACTCTGTCTCCTGCACCTGTAGGCCATGCGCTGACGGTAGCCCCTCCATGCAGCCTGGAGGTACACAGCTGCATGTATCCTCTCCAGCGCCTGCCGGACCTGGTAGGAACGCCAACATGCTTGGATGGTGACTGCTGCTCGCTTCATCTGCAGGAAGTGCCGGCGTTCCAGCACCATCCGGAACCAGCTCTGCAGAAGCAAGATTTTCCGCACAACCTCCCGGTGCAGTATCTCCTGTAGGGCCTGCCGCTCTGTCTCCTTCAGGAAGACCTGTAGGCACAGGGTCAGGTGGGGTCAGCCATGTCACCCTCCATAGCACCTCAGGGAAAGACTTGGGCCGATGTACATGCTGACTGGGTTAGTTTTTAGTTTTTTACTTTTTTGAGACAGAGTCTCTACAGTGATGTCATCACAGCTCCTAGTAACCTCATACATCTAGGGTTCAGTGATCCTCCTGCCACAGCTTCCTGAGTAGCTAGGACTACAGGAAAACGCCACAATGCCTGGCTAATCTTTTCTATTTTTGGTGGAGATGGGGTCTCGCTCTTAGTCAGGCTGGTCTGGAACTCTTGACCTCAACCAATCCACCTGGCTCAGCCATTCAGAGTACTAGGATTACAGGTATGAGCCACTGTGGGCAGCCTGACTGGGGCTTTAAAAAACACATTATTGATGCAGAATTCACATACAATTCATCACTTTAAAGTGAAAAATTCAGTGACATTTTGCACATTCAGTATTATGCAGCCACCTCCACTGTCTAGTTTGAGAATATTTTCATCCCCCCCAAAAGGAAACTCCATTCTCATTAGTAGGCATTCCACACCCCCAGCCCTGGGCAGCCACTAATCTACTTCCTGTCTGTACAGATTTGCCTGTTCTGAACATTTCATATCGATGGAGTCATGCAGCATGGGGCCTTTGGTGTCTGGCACTTCTCAGCAGCATGTTGTCAAGGTTCATTCATATTACAACAGGTGTCAGTGCTTTGTTCCTATGATTTTATTTTTTTTTGGAGACAGAGTTTTACTATGTCACCCTTGGTTGAGTGCTGTGGTGTCATGGCTCACAGCAACCTCAAACTCTTGGGCTTAAGTGATTCTCTTGTCTCAGCCTCCCAAGTAGCTGGGACTACAGGCGCCCACCACAATGCCCAGCCATTTTTTTGTTGCAGTTGTTTAGTTGGCCTGGGCCAGGTTTGAACCTGCCACCCTCAGTGTACGTGGCTGGCACTGGTAACCACTGTGCTATGGGAGCCGAGCCTTTGTTCCTTTTTATGGCTAATAGTCTGGACAGATCACATTTGCTCACCTAGTCATTCACTGATGGGCATTTTGGTTGTTTCTACCTTTTGGCTACCTCAAATAATTCTGCTGTACATACTGGTGTAAAAGTGTTTGTGTGAACACTTGTCTTTGATTCTCTTGGCTTAAACGCAGGAGCAGAACTGCTGGGTCACAAGGTAACTCCATGATTAATTTCTTGAGGGACTACAGGGGACTTTTCACATAAAATGAGACCTTCCTGGGAAGTTGACCTCAGCACTTGTTTATAAACAAGGGCAGCCAAATGGTGCCCCAACCAACAAATGTCTAGAAATCGGACACAACTTCTGAAAGTGGAGATGAGTGAAACCTTCTTATCAGATGTTATAAAAGTGACTGACCACCCCCTACACCACGTAGGTCAGCACAGTACCCTGTTATTCTACATGTGAGGTAAAGAGGTGATGCTGAGGCAATAGCCTATCCCTGACGAAAAACAACAAGCGAGGACTTGGCCAGGATAGGCCCCCTGCCCCTTAGGTGGCACTCCTGTGCCTTCCAGAAAGAAATCAAGTGCTAGGTGCTGAGAAACACACTTCCTCAGCAGAAATTCTTATTTTTCATGCTGTGGCCTGGATCATGTGGGGATGTGGGAGGACATGGCCCGTGGTGCGAGGTGAGGTATGGGTTTGCAGCACCCTGAGGGCTGGGAATACTGACCTTGGTCTTGCCAATTTGATAGCTCCTCTTATCTACATCCATCTTCTCTAGCAGGGCAGAGATGACCTCCCTGCAGGGCTGGGCGTTCTTGGGCAGCAGAACTTGGAACTGCTCTATGAAATCCTAGGTGATTTTAGCCAAGAAAAAGAGAATCTTGGTGAGTATTCCCCCCCAGCAACAAGGAAATGGGGATATCCTGGTCAAACTGAAATTGGGTTTGATGGGAACAGTAGTAACAAATTCAGAAATTTTGGCCTTTCAGCAATAGTCTGAATCTTCTTTCTTTCTTTCTTTATTTTTTGAGATAAGAGTCTTGCTCTGGTGCCTTAGCTAGAGTGCAACGACATAATCACAATTCCCTGCAACCTCAAACTCCGGGGCTCAAGTGATCCTCCCAAGTAGCGGGGACTATACATATGTGCTGCCATGCTCAGCTAATTTGTTAATTTTTTTGTGGAGACAGGGTCTTACTTTTGCTCAGGTTGGTCTCACCTACGCTCAAGTGATCCTTCTGCCTGGGTCCCCAAAGTGCTAGGACTATGGGTATGGGCTACTGTGCCCAGCCCTGATTCTTAAGAAAGACCACTGCAGGGCGGCACCTGTGGCTCAAAGGAATAGGGCACCAGCCTCATATGCCAGAGGTGGCAGGTTCAAACCCAGCCCTGGCCAAAAACTGTAAAAAAAAAAAAAAAAAAAGACCACTGCAGACACAGAGCACTGGATCTTTTGGTCAGGATGGGTAGCTAGCAGACAGGGCCATGGTCTGGGGCTGGCTAAGGGGCATAGCTGGGGGAATATACTTTTTAGGTAAACAATTATTTCAAATATTTAGAGGTCAAGCATTAGTAAAACACACTGGCATTTCTCTGTTTTTTTCTTTAAAAAAAAAATAATTTT
>CAUYON010170916.1:0-17917 GCA_963573935.1 Arctocebus calabarensis
TGGCCGGGCGTTGTGGCGGGTGCCTGTAGTCCCAGCAACTTGGGAGGCGGAAGCAGGAAACTCACTTGAGCCCAGGAATTGGAGGTTTCTGTGAGCTGTGATGCCACAGCACTCTATCCAGGGTGACAGCTTGAGGCTCTGTCTCAAAAAAAAAGACGGTGCATCTTAGAAGGGTACTGATGGAACTTACTAAATGTAGAATATCAATGTCTTCATATAGTGATTAAGAAAATGCCATGAAGGCTATGTTTAACAGTTCGATGAAAATATTTCAGATTGAGGCTCGGCACCTGTGGCTCAACGGGCTAAGGCACCAGCCACGTACACCTGAGCTGGCGAGTTCAAACCCAGCCCAGACCCGCCAAACAACAATGACGGCTGCAACCAAAAAAATGGCAGGCAGAGGCAAGAGACTTGCTTGAGCCCAGGAATTGGAGGTTGCTGTGAGCTTTGATGCCACGGCACTGTATCCAGGGTGACAGCTTGAGGCTCTGTCTCAAAAAAAAAAAAAAAAAGAAAATATTTCAGATTGTATATGAAGTCAGCACATTGTGCCCCATGATTGCACTAATGTACACATTTATGATGTGATAAAATTCTAAAAAAAAAAAAAAAAAGACTTCAGAACTTTGCAGGTTTGAGAGTTCTTCAGTTCTTTCCCCCTTCCAGAAGCTCTGGTGCTTTTTACTTCTGTATTCCTTTCTAACTTCTAATAAAAGTCCTATCTTACCACTAAAAAAAAAAAAAAAAAAAAAAAAGCTTTACAGGTTTGAAGCTGAATTTATTGGTTTGAAAAAGAAAATAATAAATAATGTAGGTCCAGTGGCTCACATCTGTAATCCTATCACTCTGGGAGGCATAGGTGGGCAGATTGCTTGAGCCTCAGGCTTTGCAGACCAGACTAAGCTAGAGCAACACCCATATCTACTAAACATAGAAAAACTAGGCTGGGCAGGCTTGGTGCCAGTGGCTCAACGGGCTGAGGCGCCAGCCATGTACATATGAGCTGGCGGATTCGAATCCAGCCTGGGCCTGCCAAACAACGATAGCTGCAACCAAAAAATGGCCAGGCTTTGTGGTGGGTGCCTGTAGTCCCAGCTACTTGGGAAGTGGAGGAAACAGACTCACTTGAGCCCAGGAATTGGAGGTTGCTGTGAGTTGTGATGCCGCGGCTCTCTACCCAGAGAGACAGCTTGAGGCTCTGTCTCAAAAAAAACAAAAAACAAAAAGGCTCGGCACCTGTGGCTCAACGGGCTAAGGCACCAGCTGCGTACACCTGAGCCGGCGTGTTCGAATCCAGCCCGGGCCCGCCAAACAACAATGATGGCTGCAACCAAAAAATGGCCAGGCGTTGTGGTGGGCGCCTGTAGTCCCAGCTACTCGGGAGGTGGAGGCAGGAGACTCGCTTGAGCCCAGGAATTGGAGGTTGCTGTGAGCTGTGATGCCACTGCACTCTATCCAGGGTGACAGCTTGAGGCTCTGTCTCAAAAAAAAAAAAACAAAACTAGGCTCAGCACCTGTAGCTCAGTAAGTAGGGTGCCAACCACATGCACCGAGGCTGGAGGGTTCAAGCCCAGCCCGGGCCTGCTGAACAAAAATGACACTGCAACCAAAAATAGCCAGGCATTGTGGCAGGTGCCTATAGTCTCAGCTACTCGGGAGGCTGAGGCAAGAGAATCTCTTGAGCCCAAGAGTTTAAGGTTGTTGTGAGCTGTGACACCACAGCTAGACTAGAGGCTGCTGAAAGAAGGCAAGTAATCACTTCTCGACCTTTTGGCTAAGATTAAGTGTAGTATCTGTTCTTATCAGAAAGAAGGCAAGTAATTAGAACCATTAGAACCACATGTGCAAGTCATCTGTCCTTCGAAACAGATACAGTACTCTTTAATGCATTATCTGCTTTGTGACCTGTTTATAACCTACGATAGTTTTGAGCCCAGGGCCTCCTGAAGCATACATAACTCACATGACTTTTGACCTAATAAAACACCGTGGTCCCAAGTGGACGTTCTTGGGGGTAGAACAGAAGAAAGACAACAATCCTTTCTCTTTGGATTTCCTTTCTCCAAAAGAGATGCCATGGCAGAAAGCCAATGGAACCATGAATTGAAAGGTCCAAGGTGGGCAGCACTGGTGGCTCAGTGGGTAGGGCCCCAGCCTCACATACTAAGGGTGGCAGGTTTGAACCTGGCCCTGGCCAAACTGCAACAAAAAAATAGCAGGGCGTTGTGGTGGGCACCTGTAGTCCCAGCTACTTGGGAGGCTGAGGCAAGAGAATCGCCTAAGCCCAGAAGTTGGAGGTTGCTGTGAGCTGTGACATCATGGTACTCTACCAAGAGCAACAAAGTGAGACTCTGTCTCTAAAAAAAAAAAAAGAAAGAAAAGGTCCAAGGCATTGCTTTGATATCTGGACTGTATGTTCAGAGCTCAAACCAAAGTCAATGAGTCACCAACATGACCTACTGTACATTCTTTGGAGCTCTGTAAATAGACAAAGAAAACAAGTATGGAATTCCTGAGTTCTCATCCTTAAGCAAACCTGGGATTTGCATTTGTACCGGCCTCTGATGGGCCAAGTTGACCAGTTAGCCATGGTTCCAGATACCTTAACTCAAACCGCAAATTTTGGGCAATCTATCACCCTCACTTTCCTATCATAATCACAAACACCATCCCTTTGAGCACGCTCCTCTTTAACGGTCTGTCATAGAGCAAAGTCGTCACTAAATATTTTCCACTAAACCCGTCGGTGCCTGTGGCTCAAGTGGCTAAGGCGCCAGATACATACACCTGGCGGGTTCGAATCCAGCTCAGGATTTTCGAATCCTGCCAAAACAACAACGATGGCTACAACCAAAAAATAGCCAGGCGTTGTGGCGGGCGCCTGTAGTCCCAGCTACTTGGGTGGCGGAGGCAGGTGAATCGCTTGAGTCCAGGAGTTGGAGGGTGCTGTGAGCTGTGATGCCACAGCACTCTACCCAGGGTGACAGCTTGAGGCTCTGTCTCAAAAAAAAAACAAAAAATTCCACTAAACCATTAAATAATTGATAATCGAGGAAGGGTTCCACCCCTGGTGTACTGAATTCCCATTGTGGAACTGCGAGAACTAAGGTGGATCCCGGGAAAGGTGTGCAACTGCGGGCGGTGGGGCAGAGGAGGCGGCGACCAAGTGACAGCCTGTTCAGTGCAACTGAACCTCCCACGGAGAACTCCCGACCCCCACCCCTTCCCAGCCGGGCTGCTCACCTCCGCGGCCGGAATCCAGGGCGAACAACTTTCACAGCCCTAGGGAAAACGTCTTGTCGGTGCCCTATAATAGTAGGGTGGAGAGCCAGAGTAAGAAGAAAGGGAACCAGGGGTGGGGGCGAAGCCACCTGTCTCAGTTGCAAAGCCTTGGGAAGCGCACAAGTAATTTGTTAGCTGTGTTCCCGGAGGAATTTGCAAACCAGCAGCCGTCTGGGCGAGCGTTGCTCCGGGCGACTGTAGTTGCAACTCCGCCGGAGGCTGAAGCCGGAGCCCAGGAGTTTGAAGTTGCAGCGAGCTAGGCTGACCCCATGGCTCTCCAGTCTGCGCGAGAGAAACACCCATCTCTAGCCCACAAATAAAAGAAAACACCCATCACTACCCGGCTCTGTGTTTTAGATTGGTGATTTGTTGTCCTCTGTCCTCACCGTGCTCCTCCAAGGCAAAACTCTTATTCCTTTTTTTTTCTTTTTAAACAGAGTCTCACTATGTTGCCCTCGGTAGAGTGCTGTGCCGTCATAGCTCATAGTAACCTCAAACTCTTGGGCTTAAGCTATTCTCTTGCCTCAGCCTCCCGAGGATCTGGGACTACAGGTTCCTGTCACAACACCCGGTTATTTTTTAGAGATGGGGGTCTTGCTCTGGCTCAGGATGGTTTCTAACCTGTGACTCAAGCAATACACATGCCTCAGCCTCCCAGAGCGCTGGGATTAAAGGCGTGAGCCACCGCAACGAGCCCTCAAAACTTTATTTTGCAAGCGGGTTTTACTTCCTGATCTGAGACCAGACAGGCGGGGGGAAAAAAAAAAAAATCCGAGTTAGAAAAGGCGTCTGAAGAGGCCGGGCCATGTGGCCTACAGGTGTAATCTCAGCACTCTGGGAGGCCAAGGTGAGTGAGTGCCTGCGCTCACGAATTTGAGACCAGGCTGCGCCAGAGCTAGACCCCGTCTCTAAAAATAGCTGGAGTTGTGGAGGGCGCCTATAGTCCCAGCTACTTGGGAGGCTGAGGCATGAGGATCACTGAGCCCAAGAGTTTGAGGTTGCTGTGAGCAAGAACACCAGGGCAGTCAGCTCCAGGGCCAACTGAGTAAATCTCTCTCTCTCTCTCTCTCTCTCTCTCTCACACACACACACACACACACACACACAGAGTGAGTCTCTCTCTGTCTCTCTCTCTCTCTCTCTCTCTCTCTCACACACACACACACACACACACACACACACACACACACACGAAAAGCGCCTAGAGAGAAAAGGTAGACTCAACTGATTAGAAAGTAAAGCCCCAATTTTTACCTGAACGTAATTTGCACTCTTGGGGGCAGATTAGAATTTTAAGAAGCACATTCATCAGATTTGTTTATTTTTGTTTTCCAGAGACGGGATGCTCCTGGCTGGAGTATATAGTGAAGCGGTCACAATTCCCTATAACCCTGAACTTCGGAGCTGAAGTGATCATCCTGCCTCAGCCTCTCAAAGCCGCAAGATTACAGGTGTGAGCAACCCGCATTCACCGGATTGTACCCTTGTCTGCCCTCCCTCAATCCTGCAGATTTAACAGGCTTGGAGGGTCACTTTTGCTAGACAGTCCATCTTATGGAGAGAGAGGTTTGTGAGAAGTTAACATGACCTCTGAATTCAGTTGAAGCTTTAAACTTCCTTTTATTTTGGCCCTTTCCCCCCACCTGTGACATTTACTGATGGGGGTGGGCAGCTGCTGCAACACCCCAGCGAACTCCATCCCAACCTGCGTGAATTCAAACTGCACTTTTCAAAAAAAAAAAAATCGAGTCTGGGGACAGCAGTGTTCTGTACGCAGTCCACACAGACTGTTGATTTCCTCTTTACTGTCCTGTTTTGGCACTGTTTTGACAGTAGTTTCTCTTATGGTTGGAGAAAACTTACTTATTTTACTCCTCAAGGGTTGGACATTAATAAAGACTTGGGTTTCCCAAATCCTCTGTTTTCAAGGAGGGGATTATCTAGTTTATTTGTATATATCTGGGAATTTTCAGAGTCAAGGTTGGGCTAAACTGTGGTGGATCCATGCAGGTCTGGTTTCAAGCCCCTCTTAGGTCTTTGAGTCTGGTGCCACTCATGTTTTCCAAATTATTTCAAATTTGGAATTTAATCTTTCAAATTTAAGATTAAAAAAAAAAAAAAAACAGGCTCGGCGCCTGTGGCTCAACGGGCTAAGGCGCCAGCCACGTACACCTAAGCTGGCAGGTTCGAATCCAGCCCGGCCCACCAAACAACAATGATGGCTGTAACCAAAAAATGTCCCGGCGTTGTGGCGGGCGCCTGTAGTCCCAGCTACTTGGGAGGCAGAGGCAGGAGACTCGCTTGAGCCAAGGAATTGGAGGTTGCTGTGAGGTATAATGCCACGGAACTTTATCCAAGGTGACAGCTTGAGGCTCTGTCTCAAAAAAAGAAAAAAAAATAATAATGTCTTTTTTTTATTTTTTGAGACAAAGTCTTGCACTGTCACCCAGGGTAGAGTATAGTGACTTCATCATAGCTCACAACAACCTCAGACTCCTGAACTCAACCCATCCTATTGCCTGAGCCTTCCAAGTAGCTGGGACTACAAGTGAGTGCTGCTATACTCAGCTAATTTTCCTATTTTTTGTACTGACAGTGTGTCACTTTTGCTCAGGCTGGTTTGAACTCTAAGCCTCAAGCAATCCTCCTGCCTCAGCTCCCAGAGTGGTAGGACTACAGGTGTGAACTACCAGGTCTGATTGGCCCCTTTAAACTATTAAAAAGTGGCTGGGGACAGTGGCTCTCACATGTAATCCTAACACTCTGGGAGGCTGAGTCAGGTAGATTGCTTGAGCTTAGGAGTTTAAGACCAGCCTGAGCAAGACCCAGACTCCATCTCTAAAAAATAGCTGGGTGTTGTGGTGCATGCCTTTAGTCCTAGCTACTTGGAAGGCTGAGGCAAGAGAATCGCTTGAGCCCAAGACTTTACGTTTGCTGTGAGCTCTGATACCATAGCACTCCACTGAAGATGACAAAGTAAGACTCTGTCTCAAAAATTAATAAACAGGCTCGGTGCCTGTGGCTCAAGCGGCTAAGGCGCCAGCCACATACACCTGAACTGGGGGGATTCGAATCCAGCCCGGGGCCACCAAACAACAATGAGGGCTGCAACCAAAAATAAACAAACAAACAAACAAACAAATAAATAAAGTGTTAAAAAGTGTTAGGCATAGGCTGGGCTTGGTGGCCCACACCGGTAATCCCAGGAATTTGGGAGGGCCAGGAGAGAGTTGCTGCATTTAGGAGTTAAGGTCCAGTCTGGCTGATATAGCAAGACTCCATCTCACTCAAAATAAAAGGTATTACATACAGACAGTAAAGTAGTGGCTTATGAGACACAGGTAAAATTCTTAGGCTATGAGTATGGATGATCAGTAAACAAGTGAGAAATAGGTAGAATTCATAAGATGTGCTTAAATATACAGTAAGCAAAATAATAACCTGTGTTGTGTTCACTCAGGGGAAAAAAAACCCAGTAACCTATAAGATAAAGAAAAAAAGGTAAGGGAGGAAAAATTTTTCTGATACCCTCTTTTAGGTTCTTTTTTTTTTTTTTTTCATTTCTGAATTGTTTATTGCTGTTTTTGTGCTTACAGAAAGATTTGAGTAATTTTTTTGAGTTTTTTTATTTTTTCAAATTAATATGGGAATGCAATTTTTAGGTTACATTGCTCTCACTTCTAGGGTAAAAGTTCCATTTGTAGAAGATATACACCCTCACAATACCCTTGTAGGTTTTTTGACTGATACTTGTGAATTAACGAAAGTCAGATTTACATGAGCAAAGGCATACTAATTTTAATTTATGTGCACAAACTTCACAGAAAAGAAGTAAAAAGCTCAAAAAGTAGTTAAATTTGGGATATATATATATATCATTTTAACAAATAGTGGTAGTGGAGGAAGCGGTGGCTCATGCCTGTTATCCCAGCACTCTGGGAGGCCTAGGCTGGTGGACTGCTTGAGCTCAGGCATTCAAGACCAGCCTGAGCAAAAGTGAGACCCCCCCCATTTCTACTAAAAATAGAAAAAACTAGCCAGGCAAAGTGGCTCATGCCTGTAATCCTGACACTCTGGGAGGCTTAGATGGGTGGATCACTTGAGCTCTAGAGTTTGAGACCAGCTGGAACAAAATTGAGACCTCCGTCTCTAAAAATAGCTGGCACCTGTAGTCCCAGCTACTCCAGAGACTGAGGCAAGATGATCTCTTGAGTCCAACAGTTGGAGGTTGTTGTAGTTGTTGTAAGCTAGGATGCCACGACACTCTATTGAGGGAGACTGAGTGAGATTCTGTCTCAAACAAACAAAAAATGTGCAGAGATTGTGCTCTCTCAACCATTCTTAGTTTTGTTTTTTTTTAAAAGACAGAGTAGTCTTTAAATAACAATAACAATGATGGCTGCAACCAGAAAATAGCCGGGTGTTATATCACAGCTACTTGGGAGGCGGAGGTAGGAGACTCTGTACTCCCCTAGGTAGAGAGCCCAGGAATTGGAGGTTGCTGTGGGCTGTGATGCCACAGCACTCTATCCAGGGTGACAGCTTGAGGCTCTGTCTCAAAAAAAAAAAAGTCTCAAGCTGTCGCCTTGGGTAGAGTGCTATGGCATCATACATAGTTCACTGCAACCTCCAACTCTTGGGCTCAAGTGATCCTCTTGCCTCAGTTTTTCTGTTTTTAGTAGAAATGGGGGTCTTGGTTTTTGCTCAGGCTGGTGTGGAATTTGTGAGCTCAAGCAATCCACCTGCCTCAGCCTCCCGGAGTACTCGGATATCCTTTGTATTTTTTGTTCTGTATCTTTTGGCTCAGTTTCTGCCATATTCAGCAAACTGAAACTCCAAAGCCTACATCCTATTCCTTTAGCTATAATTCTTTCACCTTCTTCAACATTAAACCTGACTTTCTTGAACGAGAGTTTATTTTAGCCCTCTTTACTCTCTTCAACTTCTAATACTAAACCTCCTGCGGTCTGATTTTTTGCACTCATTTCTTTTTTTTCCTTTTTTTTTTTTTTTGAGACAGAGCCTTAAGCTGTCACCCTGGGTAGAGTGCCGTGGCATCACAGCTCACAGCAACCTCCAATTCCTGGGCTCAGGTGAGTCTCCTGCCTCTGTCTCCCAAGTAGCTGGGACTACAGACACCCGCCACAACGCCTGGCTATTTTTGTTTGGTTGCAGCCGTCATTGTTGGTTGGTAGGCCCAGGCTGGATTCGAACCCGCCAGCTCAGGTTTACATGGCTGGCGCCTTAGCCTGCTGAGCCACAGGCGCCGAGCCTGCACTCATTTCTTTAATGGAACTCTCAGAGGCTGACTTAAGACAGGTTCTCAGGACAGAGAACAGCTGAGGACAGAACGCTGCTTAAACTTTAGCACACATCAGAGTCACCTGAGAGGCTTGTTAAAGCATTGATTGCTGGGTCCCAGTTTCTAATTCAATAGATCTGGGTTGGAATTGAGAATTTGGGTTATCTAACAAGTTAACCAGGTGCTTTTGATGCTGCAGTCAGGAGGCTACAATTTTGAGAAGTATTTGAGTAAAGTGTTAGGACATAATCTAGGTCTATGGCTTCTCAGCCCCTACAAAAGTATTTCTTGATCATACCTTCAATTTTTGCTTTTTACCAAAACCAAACAAGATAGCATTTTAGTATTTTCTCACAGTTTCCAGGTAAAGAGGGAATGGGGAAGGGTGCTCCTCGAATAAGAGAGAACAAGATAGGGGCAGCTGGGGACTTGTTTTCTCACCTACCACAGGTATGCAGTAGTTAATGTTGGTCCTCCTTGCCAGAATTCCTTTTCCTTTTATTTATTTATTTATTTATTTATTTATTTATTTATTTATTTTTATTATTCTCTCTTGAGGTATGTGTAGAGTGCTTCAGAATTCTATTTTTTGGGTGGGGTGGAGAGGAAGTAGCCATTTATAAATTTAGTTAACTTCAATTGCTCAGAAATGTTATATACAATTAAATCTGTAGTCTATGAAACAAACTGAAATTAAAAATCAAAAATACATGTTTAGGCTTGGCACCCGTGCCTCAATGGTTAGGGCGCCAACCACCTACACCAGGGCTAGCAGGTTTAAACCTGGCCTGGGCCTGCTAAACAACAACTACAAGAAAAAAAAAAATAACCAGGCATTGTGGTGGGCACCTGTAGCCCCAGCTACCTGGGAGGCTGAGGTAAGAGAATTGCTTAAGCCCAAGAGTTTGAGGTTGCTGTGAGCTGTGACAGATGCCATGGCATTCTACCAGGGGTGACAAAGTGACAGATACTCTGCAAAAAAAAAACACATGTCTATAAAATATCAAGCTATTAAAGTGTTTGTGGGGTGAGGTAGGCGTAGAATTGAATACTTGTTCATTTTTCCTCTATTCTTCCTTAGTAGCAGACAAGGTGGAACAGGTTCCAAATGATTCAGGCAAGGAAAACTTTAAGATACTTTCTCAATTAACTTAATTGGGAGTTAATAGGCAGTTGGGGAGAAAACTGCCATTCTATCTGCACTAGAATATTTAAATCCAGTTCACATGCAAGTAACTATCTCCAGGATAGTTTGAGGACAACAAAACGAAACATTAAAGTTAAAATATTTAAGGCAGGCTGAGGGAGATAGAATCACTAAAGAAGCCGTAGATAAATTTTCCAGTAGAGTTAACGTTAAGACATTCTTTTCTTTTCTTTCTTTTTTTTTTTTTTTATATATTTTTTTCAGTTTTTGGCCAGGGCTGGGTTTGAACCTGTCACCTCCGGCATATGGGGCTGGCACCCTACTCCTTTGAGCCACAGGCGCCGCCTATTTTTGTTTATTTTATTTTATTTTGAGACAGAGCCTCAAGCTATAGAGTGCAGTCGCATCACAGCTCACAGCAATCTCCAATTCCTGGACTCAAGCGAGTCTCCTGCCTCTGCCTCCCAAGTCGCTGGGAATACAGGCGCCCGCCACAACGCCCGGCCATATTTTTGTTTATTTTTTGAGACAAGAGTCTCAAGCGATCCCCTTGCCTCAGTTTTCTATTTTTAGTAGAGACGGGGTCTCGCTTTTGCTCAGACTGGTCTCGACCTCGTGAGCTCCAGCAATCCACCACCTCATCCTCCCAGCGAGCTATAGGATTACAGGCGTGAGCCACCGCCGTGCCCCCCGCAAGACATGATTATTTTAATGCAAAGCAGATGAATTATCCAATTAGTCCAAACTAAACACGTTCACTTTTAATCATTTGAATCCTCTTATCTTTTACTCATCGGATCATCAACATTAAAATAGCCTGGAAGGCCGGCTTATCTGTACTTTAAGAGAAAAGCAGCCTTAAACTTCTGGCCGCTCCTCCGCCGCCAGCTGTTGGCGTTCGGGTTTCCGGGTTGGTTCTCGGCCGCGGAGGATTCCTCGCACTTCTGCAGTCGCGGAAGAGCCTGCAGCTCGGCGGAGGCTGCCATGGAGCCATCGCGGACGCTCGACCCAACCTTCGTGCCGGAGTCTTCCGAAATGCGCACTGAAGAAGATTCGCTAGACGTTTCAGGTAAATCGGTACCGGGGGCTCGAGAAGTGAAAGGCCGTCCCTCGTTTCCTAGGTTGGCTTCAGTCTTTGCAAGAGAAAACACCTTTCAGTAAACCTCAAAGCCAAGTGGGGCGCGTGAGGAAACAGGGCGAAGACGCCGGTGCAGTATTCCCGCCTGTAAGCTCAGCACTCTGGAAGGCTCGGGAGTTCGAGACCAGCCTGAGCAAGAGTGAGACCTCGTGCCTACTAGAAATAAGAAGAACTAGACGGGCGTCGTGGCGGGTGCCTGTAGTCCCAGCTGCTTGGGGGTGGGGAGGGCGGAGGCCAGAGGGTCGCTTGAGGTGGCCGTGGGGTGGACGCCACGACATTACCATGGAGACTCTGTCTCAAAAAAAAGCTACAAAGACCCGTAGTTCAACGGGTAGGGCGCCGGCCACGTACACCAAGGCTGGCAGGTTCGAACCTAGACTTGGCCTGTTAAACAAAGACAACTGCGACAAAAAAATAGCTGGGCGTTATGGCGGGCTGCTCTGGAGGCTGAGGCAAGAGAATCGCCTAAGTCCAAGAGTTGGAGGTTGCTGTGAGCTGTGACAACACAGCACTCCATCGAGGGCGACATGGACTCTGCCCCGCCCCGCATAAAAAGTCAAAGGGAAGGAAAAAGGAGGGGGTAGCGGTAAGAATTGCAATATTTGTTTACTATGCTTAGAATACCTCAGACTTCCAAGGCCAGTTTGAGGAGAGAAGCAACTGGAAACCTAGAACGCGGCTCATATCCTCAGACGTGAACCGTAAAAAGGGAACAAATACAGGAAACTTAAAAGCTCAACTTTACCTCAAATTGTTTAACTTCCAGCAATCTCTAGCTTCACTTTTATTCACAAGGCATGCATACTATTTGCAAAAAACGTAAAAAGAATGTATCAAAATATACCATCACCCCCGTTACACATCTCGCCCTCCAGTATTTTTTGTTTATTTTTAGACAGTGTCACCACGTCGCGCCCTGGGTAGAGTGCTGTGGCGTCACAGCTCACAGCAACTTCCAACTCTTCGGGTTAGCGATTCTCCTGCCTCAGCCTCCCGAGTAACTCGGACTACAGGCGCCAGACACAACACACTGCTAATTTGTGGGGTTTTTTTGTTTGTTTGAGAGAGATCCTTAAGCTGTCACCCTGGATAGAGCGCTGTGACATCACAGCTCATAGCAACCTCCAACTCCTGGGCTCAAGCGAGTCTCTTGCCTCCGCCCCCCACGTAGCAGGGACTACAGGCGCCCGTCGCAACGCCCGGCCATTTTTTGGTTGCTGCCGTCATTGTTTGGCGGGTCTGGGCTGGATTCGAACCCGCCTGCTCAGGTGTACGTGGCTGGCGCCTTAGCTCGTTGAGCCACAGGCGCCGAGCAATGCTAATTTGTTTTTGTAGATGGGGTCTTGCTCATGCTCAAGCTGGTCTCGAACTCTTGAGCTCAGGCGATCCACCCGCCTCGCCTCCCAGAGTGCTGGGAACACTGGTGGCAGCCTCCCTGCCGGCCACCCTTTAGGAATGTTAACTGATGAGTGGCTTTTCCGGGGAGAGGGAAAGGAGAGGGCGTGAACGTGCTCGGTTATGTAAATTGCTAACTGGAGCTAGATGGAGCTACGCTTGCTTAGAAATTGCTTCAGAAACTTGCTAATTAGAACCGGGTCTTTCTGGGGTAGGAATCCCGTTTCTGTTCTCGGTGGTTTGGCCACTGAGGCCCGCCCATCTTGGATTGAAATTGTGTTTCAATGTGGGTGGGCGGGGTGGGAGAGGCCCTGGAGCCAAGTGGCCATACCATCTGGAAGCAGGGCGGGATGCGCGCTGGTGCCCTCTGCCCGCAGCGGGTCCTGCCTGCACCCAATTTCAGAGTTGTAGTTCTCTCAAGAAGGGAGGGGTAATTAGTGCGGAGACTATCTGCATAGTAATCTCAGCGTCCTCCTCTCCTTTTTGAGTCTCACTATGTCACGCTGGTAGAGTGCCCTGGTGTCACAGCGCACAGCAGCCTCTGGGGCTTAAGCAATTCTCTTGGCTCAGCCTCCCAAGTAGCTGACACTAGAGGCACCTGCCATAGCACCTAGTTAGTTGTTTTTTTTTTTTTTTTTGAGACAGAGCCTCAAGCTGTCACCCTGGATAGAGTGCTGTCGCATCCCAGCGCACAGCAACCTCCAATTCCTGGGCTCAAGCCGGTCTCCTGCCTCCCAAGTACCTGGGACTACAGGCGCCCGCCACGACGCCTGGCCATTTTTTGGTTGCAGCCGTCACTGTTGTTTGGCTGGATTCGAACCTGCCAGCTCAGGTGTACATGGTTGGCGCCGTAGCCGCTTGAGCCACAGGCGCGGAGCCCATTGCTAGTTTTTTCGTTGTCGTTGTCGTTGTTGTTGTTTAGCAGGCCTGGGCCGGGATGGAACCCCCGTGCCTCGGTGTATGTGGCTGGCTCCCTAGCCACTGAGCTACAGGTGCAGAGCCTAGCTTCCCTTTCCTTGAATCTGCCTTTGGTTCTGGGCAGTTCACTATGAGAGATCCTCAGTTCCGTGCCCGTAGGTCCCTTGAAGTTGAATCATCCTGAGCCTTTAATGGGGAAAGGGGGGATTAATGATCACTTTCTAATTGTATGAGATGCAGGTATTATGGGATAGGCATACAAATTTGGATGGAAAGAGTCAAGAATGAGTGGTTGATTTCCCAAAATATTGGGATTGAGCGGAAAGATCTAATAACATGAGAGTTGGGTAAGTAAATTAGCTCTAACTGGAAATAATGACACCACTTTGACTTCCCCCTTTTGCTTAAGCACTAGGATTCTGGGAGAGACCTGTATATGAGATCTATTTGTCTAATCTGGGCAGGGCGAGGTGGCTCACGCCTATAATCCTAGCACTCTGGGAGGCCAAGGTGGGTGGATAGCTTGAGCTCAGGAGTTGAAGACCAGCTTGAGCAAAATCAAGACCTCTCTACTAAAAATAGGAAAACTTGGGGGCGTTGCTTGTAGTAGGGCACTGGCCCCATGTACCGAAGAGGTGGTGAGTTTAAACCCAACCTGGCCAAAACCTGCAAAAATAAATAAATGAATAAATAAATAAAAATAAAAATACAAAACTGAGGCAAGATCACTTGAGCCTGAGTTGTAGGTTGCTGTGAGCTATGACGCCATAGCACTCTACCCACTGTAACAAGGTGGCCAGCTTGAGATTCTGTCCCCCCCAAAAAAATCTCTCAGGGTTCCACAAAATGCATAGGGGAGGTAATGCTTGTGAGCTACTCAGTGGATCTCTGTAAGTGAACATTAAAAACCAGTCCAGAGACCAGGGGATTACACAGACTTAGGTATTTGGGTATTGGGGGCAGGACTCCTGCAGATCCGCACAAACTAAGTCCTATAGTTGGTGCCGCAGAAAGAAATGATGATGACCCTAGGTATATGTGGATTTCATACCCGTGTGATTGGTTGGAAAATCTGCATATTTGTGGGCCCTCACAATTCAAACTGTGTTGCTCAAAAGTCAACTGTTATACCGTGTATCCCCATAAAAATTATTTCATTCTGTCTTAATTTTTCTTTTTGAGAAAATCCTGAGTAATATGCATTGTTTCCTGTGATCCTCTTCCATGAGGAATCTCCCAGGTGTCCTTTGTTCGTCTCCCTAAGAGTAACCTAGTTAGTGTGCAGAGCAAATAACTTAGTAGATGTTACCTTTAAACCTAAACGGTCTTTAACTTTTCTCTTTCAGAGTCCTCACACAACTTCTCAGACACGTTAATAAAGAACCTTAGTAAACTGTCT
This sequence comes from Arctocebus calabarensis, assembly GCA_963573935.1. NCBI lineage: Eukaryota > Metazoa > Chordata > Mammalia > Primates > Lorisidae > Arctocebus > Arctocebus calabarensis. The sequence continues at coordinate 14,585 of CAUYON010170916.1, forward strand.
CTCAACGCGGGCACCGATTTTCCTCCCTCTTTACCAGAAGGTTTTACCCAGCAACAAGATAGCGAAAGCATCTTCCAGGATTTTAGAGATGGCTGGCCTCTTGTAAGAAGAAGAGGAGTGCGGACGCTGTTGTCTGTGCAGAGAGAAAGGCTGGCAAGACTGAGATATATTTTAATCAACAAGTTTTCTCCGGTAAGGTTTATGTAATGTGGGCAGGGCATTCCAAGGGGTGAATGAAACTCACAAAAATTAAGCTATAATTTAGGCCAGGCTCCAGTGGCTCATCCTTATAATCCTTGAGCCTTGAGAGGATTGCTTGAGACTAGCCTTGGCAACGTAGTGATACACCCTCTTCCCTCCCCCTTTCCTCCTATCTCTGAGTGGGGGAGGGGTGGCGAGTTACCTTGGCTGCACTATGCACTTCCCCAGCTCTTTGGGGGAGGATGAAGCAGGAGAATCCCTTCAGCTGGGGTTTTGAAGCTGCAGTGAGAAGATGTAAATTGCAGTAAGCAGCAGCCACTCATTCCAAACCTAACTTTTTTAAGACTCTACCTTCTTCATGGTGTGTAATAGTAATCTCTTTTGTGTTTTAATTTCACAATGTTATGGGGTTACAAAAGTTTTTGATTACATGTATTGCTATGCTTGTCATCTTTTTCTTGATACGAGTTTCTAATCTTTTTTTCCTGTGAAGCTTAGAAGACGGCAGAAAGACACTGGACTTAAGGGAGTTCAGGTAAACTTTTTTCAATGTGACTGGGTATCTGGTTCATTTTATTTTTTTGAGAGGAAGAAAGGGGAATTGCCTTGTGCTTTCTGAATCTTTGGGAACTCTGGAAAGACTAGTTAATGTTTGTACCTCTTAAAAATGCTCTATCTTTTAGAGTAGTTTTATATTCCAAGCAAAATTGAACAGAAAGTGCCCCCTGTCCCATACAAAGTCCATAGTTCATAGTAGAGTCATGATTGTTAATGTGCCTACTTTTTCAAATGCTGTCACAAACATCTTCACAATAATGCCTTGTAGTAGGAGGACAAACACTTCAGAGTGTCCAGCAGCAAGAATGAGTTACTGCCATTTAAGGAATTCAGAAAACTGACATTAGGGCGGCGCCCGTGGCTCAGTAGGTAGGGCGCCAGCCCCATACCCTAGGGTGGTGGGTTCGAACCCAACCCTGGCCAAACTGCAACAAAAAATAGCTGGGCATGTGGCGGGCACCTGTAGTCCTAGCTACTTGGGAGGCTGAGGCAAGAGAATCCCCTAAAGCCCAGGAGTTGGAGGTTGCTGTGAGCTGTGACACCACAGCACTCACCAAGGGTGATAAAGTGAGACTATCTCTAAAACAAAACAAAACAAAAAAACCCCTGAGATTTAGAATGTTTTTATTGATAATTCTCACCTGTTAGTCAGTCCAAAGGGACCCACAAGCTGCCATTTGCTTGGTACTCATTTCAATCCTTCCTCCTTTTTCCTTTTTTTTGAGATAATCTCACTATGTCACCCTTAATAGAGTGCTACGGCATCACAGCTCACAGCAACCTCAAACTCTTGGGCTAAAGCAATTCTATTGCCTCAGCCTCCCAAGTAGTTGGGACTACAGGCGCCTGCCACAATGCCCAGCTATTTTTTGTTCCTATTGTCATCGTTTAGCTGGCCCCAGGCTGAGTTTGAACCCACCACCTTTGGTGTATGTGGCTGGCGCTGCAATTACTGTGCTATAGGCGTGAGCCTTTTTTAAATTTTATTTATTTTTGAGACAGAGCCTCAAACTGTCATCCTGGATAGAATGCTGTGGTGTCACAGCTCACAGCAACCTCCAATTCCTGGGCTCAAGCAAGTCTCTTCTGCCTCCCAAGTAGCTGGGACTACAGGCGCCTGCCACAGCCCAGCCATTTTTTGGTTGCAGCCATCATTGTTGTTTGGTGGGCCCAGGCTGGATTCGAACCCATGAGATCATGTGTACATGGCTGGCGCCTTAGCCCCACTGAGCCACAGGCGCTGAGCCAGGGCGTGAGCCTTTTTTGTTTTTCCTTCTAAAAAAAAAATTTTTTTTTTTTTTTGAGACAGTCTCACTCTCCCCCAGACTAGAGTTCCCTGCAGCAACTATCTCACAGCAACCTAATACTCCATGGTTCCTGCCTCAGACACCCAAGTAGCTGAGACAATAGGCATGCATCACAATGCCCATCTAGTTTTTCTTTCACAGGTAAGGGTGATAGGTCTCTTGCTCAGACTGGTCTCTAACTCCTGAGCTCAAGCACTCCACCCACCCCGGTCTCCTAAAATGTTTTGCTGTTGGCTCAGCGGCTGTGGCTCAAGTGGCTAAGGCGCCAGCCACATACACCTGCACTTGTGGATTGGAATCTAGCCTGGGCCCACCAAACAACAAGAAACCAAAGAAAAAATAGCCAGGCATGGTGGCGGGCGCTTATAATAGTCCCAGTTACTTGGGAGGCTGAGGCAGGAGAATCACTTGAGCCCAGGAGTTGGAGGTTGCTGTGAGCTGTGATGCAATGGCACTCTACCCAAGGCGACAGCTTGAGGTTCTGTGTCAAAAAAAAAAAACAAAAAAACAACTTTTGCTGTTGATCCCACATACTTTTTATGTTATCACAGTTTCTTTTTTTTGAAACAGACTCCTTTCCCTTTGTTTCCCTTTGTTGCTATGTGCTGTGGCATCACAGCTTGTAGCAACCTTAAACTCCTGGACTTAAGTGATTCTCTTGCCTCAGCCTCCCAAGTAGCTGGGACTATAGGCACCTGCTACAGTGCCGGCTATTTTTCGAGACAGGCGTCTCGCTTTGGCTCAGGCTGGTTTCGAACCCCTGAGGTCAGGCAATCCACCCGCTTCAGCCTCCCAGAGTGCTAGGATTGCAGGTGTGAGCCACTGTACCTGGCCTATTTCAGTTTCTTTTTTTTTTTTTTTTGTTTGCAGTTTTGGCTAGGGTATATGGGGCCGGCGTCTTACCGACTGAGCCACAGGCACCACCCTTATTTCAGTTTCTTAATAAATAGCATTCGATTTGAAGTTTTAAGTTTCTTTGGGGTACAATATTCCAGTTAACCTATTTTTTTTCTTTTCCAGAATGACTACAGTAAACCATTCAAATGTCGCTGCAGTTACTGTGTGACTCACAATTGGGATCCTTCTGAAAATGCTAGAATAGGGAATGATGACACTGAGTCACTTTCACCAAAGACATTCTTGTAATTTTGGTTTTTGCTGGTACTTCTATTCAGCAAGTTGAGAAAGCTTGCTAAATAAGCACATAGAATAGTAATTCTGATAACCCTTGAGTTCTGTAAGGTTTTTTTTTCTTGTACCTTTTCCT
>CAUYON010170917.1:0-20573 GCA_963573935.1 Arctocebus calabarensis
ATCTGTTTCACACATCTCTCCTAGCTTCTGCTGGCCCCAGGCATTCCTTTTCTTGCAGCAGCATAACTCTAACCTCTGTCTTTACTGTCACATGGCTGTGTTCTCCCTGTTTGTGTTTACATCATCTTCCCTCTGTGCACATTTGACTCTGTGTCTAAATTTCCTTTTAGATAAGGTTACCAGTTATACCAGACTAGGCCCATCCTTATGACCTCATTTTAACTTAGTTACCTCTGTAAATACACTAATACACTATATTTAAATTCCATAGGTCATGTTCTGAAATACTCTGAGTTAAGATCTCAATATATCTTTCTCAAGGGGGAGGATAAAATTCAATTCAACCCACAATATGCGATTCAACCCTTAATATACAACATGCAAAACTCTTTTACCCAAACAGAGCAAGGAAATGACCCAATCATATTACAGCAATTCAGGCTCAGGAAAAATATCAAAGTAATACAAAACTATCTTTCTTTCCACTGTTTACTTTCCTATTCTGCAACCTGCCATTAATATCATTTCACTTGCAATCTCTGTAATTTAAAACACAGAGAACAAGTTAATAACTTTTTCCCCAGATTTAGTCTAAGAATTCTAGCTCCCAAGTAGATTCTTCTGTTAGGTACAACATTCCCCCAAGTTTTCTGTTTGGTCCTTCTTTAGCAAGAAGATATGAAATAACTTGCAGACAACTTTGTGTCTTACTTTGCTGAGAGAAATAGTTGTGCATGATAATTATCATTAGACATGAATTAGTTATAAATTGATAAAAGTCCTTTCAAACATTGGAAAATTGACCTCATCTTTCTCAGAAGAATGTTTCCCTCTCTTCACCTCTGGCCTTTAGCTTCTTACAACCAACGCCATTCAGGAAGGGCTTAAATAAAGAGCCTACAGTATTTATGATGTTCCTATGCCATAAATACTGCCTCTGCCAAGGACCAGCCTCCTGGAAATAGACTTTCAGTTTCTCTCAAGTACAATTCAAGGAAGAACACTGTGAATCTGGGAATGTCTTTTTCCTTTATCAAAAGTTCATGTTTTCAGCTCTTCAATATCCTAAAAGCCTAGGCGGCAATTACTATACTAGAAATGAAAGACAAGAGATTAATTAGCAGAAATGATATCAAAATACAACTTTGGATTTATGTAAAATTTTGAGATTATATTCTATGGCAGAAGCAATAATGTGGAAACTAAAGCCAAAATAGAAATGCTTAGGTTAATCTTTGTACCTGCATCTTCCATTAGTTTGGGTGCTAAGTTTTGCATGTTCCAAAGTCATAGGAAGAGACATGAGTCAAGAGACATGTGACATGTTAAAAAAAAAAAAAAAGGTACAGAAAAATGTCTACTCACTAGAATTTATAAATCAGAGTCACAGAATTAGAACTTAATTCTGAAAAATCTGAAAATGAAATGTCAAAATCTAAGGACAGTTTAGTGGCATCATGTTTTTATGTGATTAATGGATTACCATAGAAAATCAAGTTGTGGAAAGCATATTTGCAGCAACAATAGCCTCTCATGCTCAACATGTAGATTTCTGGATCTTTCCAGAGTTACCAACATATGCTAGATGAAAGAAAAAGAAATATTAGAATCATCTTCTCCAAACATGACCAGAAATAAAAGTCATTTAGTGTAATGGTTGTTTGGCTGCTTGTGCTATAGAGCACTAGTTTTAGATATTTTCCTTTCCAGTGAAATTGTAGCTTTACCATACCTATATCTTATGACATCTTATAACATTGATATGTTGTAAATAAAACAGACGTGTTGCATGATCTCAAAACTAGGACAGCCCTTACCATTATCTATTTTCAAAGTGGCTTTTACATACATGATTATTGTATCTCACAGGAGTGTCCAACAAATCTATAAGGGAGAGGAAGAGAATGTCATTAACTCAAAAGAATACAGAGGTGCCCAGTGGATGTGGGACTTGCCCAAACTCACCCACAAGACAGAGCCAGACCAGGACTCCATGTCCTGTACATCCACTTTTCTTTTCAATTTCATGTCCACCCTACCTCCAAACATTGTGCTCAAACACTTCAACATCTGAGTCCCAGTTCCCCTCTCTCTTACCTTTAACCACCACCCAAAATAGCAGTATCTTATATGTTGATGACTACAATGTCTTTCAACAGATCTCACCTTCAACTCCATTACCTGTGAACCACACCTTGGATTTTCTCATCACTAGGAACTGCTCACCTCTAAAATTTCTAGTCAAATCTGTCTTTCTGATGGAAAACATGTGTCAAATTACTGAACTATTTGGATCTATCAGTGATTTCTAAGTTGTTAAGTATTTTAACTAATTTAATTTTAAAGGATAGATTTAGAGAATCAAAGAAAATGTTGCACTAGAAACTTGTAAACAAATGATTGTGCAGCTGCCCCACAAACATAAATCAGAGTGGAGTTTTACAGTGTTGTGATGTGTGTGTGAAATAGCCTATTGACTGAGTTTCTTTTGTTTATTGTGCAAGGTTGACATTTGATATCATGGTATGTTTATGCTAACAATAATTCCAACTTCTGTTGTCAAGGAATTAGAAGTCTATCAATGAAAATGTACTACATGTTATATAGTCAGTTTTGACTTGTTGGATGAATAAATGCATATGAAGACAGTCTGGCAAGATTTCCCCTTATGAAAACAAAACCCACAAAATGTACTTCTTGTTGCAATGTATGCATTTTGTGAGATTTTTTTTTTAATCTGGCAAGTTAAAGGTTTATTTTGTTTAATGCCATTTTATGAGTTCTCAGCATTTTCTTAAATATTAATACTAAAATGTATCTTTTTTTTTTAATTGTTGGAGATTCATTGAGGGTATAAAGAGCCAGGTTACACTGGTTGCATTTGTTAGGCAAAATCCCTCTTATAATTGTGTCCCATTCCCAAGAGGTGTGTCACCCCCCCCCCAAAAAAAGTATCTTTACAAAATGCATACATTGCAACAAGCAGTACATTTTGTGGATCTTGTTTTCATAAGGGGAAATCTCGCCAGGCTGTCTTCATATGCATTTATACATCCAACAAGTAAAGTCAAGAAAAGATAGAAATTGAATTCCAAAGAGTAATTCTAAAGTTGTCTCAAGAAATTAATGAATTCAAAGCCCAAGTCACCAAAGATATGGACATAATGAGAAAAGAGATAGCAGAATTCAAGGAAATGAAAGTTAGTTGAGGAGCTCCAAAACACAGTAGAATCCCTCAGTAATAGAGTTGACCAGGCAGAAGAAAGGATCTCAGAAACTGAAGACAAAGCTTTTGAATGTTCCCAAACACTCAAAGAGGCAGACAAATGGAGAGTAAAAACTGCTCATTCCCTGAGAGAGTTGTGGGATCACTCCAAAAGATCAAACGTTCATCTTAAAGGAATTCCCAAAGGAGAAGAGGATGGTCCTAAAGGTACAGATGCTCTACTACAAGATATTTGGGAGGAGAATTTCCAAAGCATTGCAAAAGATACAGAACTTCAGATAGCAGACCATTTCAGAACCCCAGCAAGACTCAATCCAAATAAAGCATCTCCTAGATACATTGTGATTGACTTTGCCAAAGTTAAGACAAAGGAGAAAATTCTGTAAGCAGCCAGATGTAAGAAAAGCATCACTTACAAAGGGAGAAATATCAGAATGACTGCAGATCTCTCAGCAGAAACATATCAAGCCAGAAGAAGATGGTCATCGACCTTCAGTCTCCTAAAACAAAACAACTTGCAGCCCAGGATCCTGTATCCAGCTAAATTGAGTTTCATTTGTGATGGAGAAATCAAATACTTTGACAACATAGACATGTTGAAGAAATTTGCCATAACTAAACCAGCTCTCCAGGATATTCTCAGACCCATCCTCCACAATGATCAGTGCAATGCTCTACCTCCAAAGTAAACTCACCCAGAAATTTTTGAACAAAACCCAACTTCCACAGTGGTAAAGGGATTAAAAATGTCCACTGGACATTTGAAAATTAAGATGCTCAAAACACAACCAGGTTTATCAATTCTCTCAATTAATGTGAATGGTTTAAATTGTCCTCTAAAGAGCACTGGTTGGCTGACTGGATACATAAACTCAGACCGTATATTTGTTGTATACGAGAATCTCACCTTACCTTAATGGATAAAAATAGACTCAGGGTGAAGGGATGGACTTGTATATTATAGGCAAATGGAAACCAGAAAAAAGCATGGGTTGCAATTTTAGTAGCAGATACAATTGGCTTTAAACCAACATGGTTTAAATGGTCACATATTTGTCAAGGGAAACACCCAACATGAATTTCAATAATTAACATTTATGCACCCTACCAGAATATTTCTCAATTCATAAAGCAGACTCTAATGGATATGAACAACTTGCTATCTTCCTGCACTATAATAGTTAGAGATTTTAACACCCCTTTGACAGTTTTGGATAGATCCTCCAAGAACAAACTAAACAAAGAAATATTAGACTTAAACCTGACCCTACAACAAATGGACTTTACAGACCTCTACAGAACATTTCACCCTAATAAAACTGAATATACATTCTGCTCATCAGACCATAAGTGATCCTCTAAAACAGATCATATCCTAGGACACAAGTCTAACCTCAGAAAATTTAAAATTAGAGAAATTATTCCTTGTATCTTCTTGTACCACCATGGAATAAAAGTTGAACTCAATAGCAACAGGAATCTTCATACTCAAACAAAGTCATGAAAACTAAATAATCTTAGACTGAATGATAGCTGGGTCAAAGATGAGATTAAGAAGGAAATCATCAAATTTCTGGAACAAAATGACAATGAGGACACAAATTATCAAAACCTGTGGGATACTGCAAATTAAGAGGAAATTTATAGCATTGGAAGCCTTCATCAAGAAAACAGAAAGAGAGGAAGCCAACAACTTAATGGATCATCTCAAGCAACTGGAAAAGGAAAAACAGTGCAATCCCAAACCCAGCAGAAGAAAAGAAATAACCAAAATTAGGGCAGAATTAAATGAAATTGGAAACAAAAGAATCATTCAGAATATCAACAAAACAAAAAGTTGTTTTTTTGAAAAGATTAACAAAATTGATAAACCTTTGGCCAACCTAACCAGAAACAGAAAAGTAAAATCTCTAATATCATCTCTCAGAAATGATAAAGGAAAAATAACAACAGACACTTCAGAAATTCAAAAACTACTCAATGATTACTACAAAAATCTCTATTCCCAGAAATATGAAAATCTGAAGGAAATAGACCAATACCGGGAAGCACACCACCTTCTAATTCTTTCTTCTAAAAAGAAGACCTTGAATAGACCTATATCAATTACTAAGATAATATCAACAATGCGAAATTGCCCTAAAAAGAAAAGTCCAGGACCAGATGGCTTCACATTCGAATAATATCAAACCTTTCAAGAGAAACTAATGCCTACATTATGCAAGGTTTTCCAAAGCATAGAAAAAGAAAGAATACTTCCCAACACATTCTATGAAGCAAATATCACCCTGATCCCCAAACCAAGAAAGGATCCAACAAAGAAAGAAAATTATAGACCAATATCATTAATGAATATTGATGCAAAAATATTCAATAAGATCTTAGCAAATATAATTCAACAACACATCAAAAAAATTATACACCATGATCAAGTTGGTTTTATTCCAGGGTTACAGGTTTGGTTCAACATACACAAATCCATAAATCTCATACATCACATCAATAAAATAAAAAACAAAGACCATATGGTTCTCTCAATTGACACAGAAAAAGCCTTTGATAATATCCAGGATCCTTTCATGATCAGAATTCTTAAGAAAATAGGCATAGAAGGGACATTTCTTAAACTAATAGAAGCCATTTAACAGCAAACCCACAGCCAAAGTCATATTGAATGATGTAAAATTGAAAACATTTCTCCTCAGATCAGGAAAAGGCAAGGATGCCCACTGTCTCCACTGCTATTTGACATAGTAATGGAAGTCTTAGCCATTGCAATCAGCAAGAGAAAGTGATCAAGGGTATCCAAATTGGGTCAGAGGAAATCAAACTCTCACTCTTCACTAATGATATGATCCTATACTTGGAAAATCCCAGGGACTCAACTTTAAAACTGTTAGCAGTGATTAAGGAATATAGCAGCATCTCAGAATACAAAATCAATACTTACAAGTCAGTAGCTTTTATATATGCCAACAATAGACAAGCTGAAAAAACAATCAAGGACTCTATTCCTTTTACAATAGTGCCAAAGAAGATGAAATATTTGGGAATTTACCTAACAAAGGACATGAAAGACCTCTATAAGGAGAACTATGAAACTGTGAGAAAAGAAATAGCTGAAGATGTTAACAGATGGAAAAACATACCATGCTCATGGCAGGGAAGACTCAATATTGTTAAAATGTCCATACTACCCAAAGCAATTTACAGATTTAATGCAATCCCTATTAAAGCACCATTGTCATACTTTAAAGAACTTGAAAAAATAGTACTTCGTTTTATATGGAATCAGAAAAAAACTTGAATGGCAAATACATTACTCAGAAATAAGAACAAATCAGGAAGTACCACATTACCAGACTTCAGGCTATACTATAAATCTTTAGGGATCAAAACAGCATGGTACTGGCACAAAAACAGAGTGGTAGATTTATGGAACAGAATAGAAAACCAAGAGATGAGCCCCACTACCTATCACCATTTGATCTTCAACAAGTCTATCAAAAATATTCAGTGGAGGAAAGACTCCCTGTTTAACAAATGGTGCTGGGTGAACTGGCTGGCAACCTGTGGAAGACTGAAACTGGACCCCCACCTTTCACCATTAACAAAAACTGATTCTCACTGGATAAAAGATTTAAACTTAAGATATGAAACTATAAAAATACTAGAAGAGAGTGCAGGGAAAACACTTGAAGAAATCAGCCTGGGAGAATATTTTATGAGGAAGAACCCGCAGGCAATTGAAACAACACCAAGACGACATTACTGGGATCTTATCAAACTAAAAGCCTTTTGCACAGCCAAGAGCACAGTAAGTAAAGCAAACAGACAACCTTCAGAATGGGAGAAGATTTTTGCAGGTTATGCTTCCAACAAAGGTCTGATAACTAGAATCTACAGAGAACTCAAACTAATCAATAAGAAAAGAATAAATAACCCCATTTCTATGTGGGCAAGAGACTTAAACAGAAACTTCTCTTATGAAGACAGATGCATGGCCTACAAACACATGAAAAAATGTTCATCATCCTTAATCATCAGAGAAATGCAAATCAAAACCACTTTGAGATATCTTCTAACTCCAGTAAGATTAGCCCACATCACAAAATCCCCAAACTACAGATGTTGGCATGGATGCCAAGAAAAGGGAATGCTTCTACACTGCTGGTGGGAATGCAAGCTAATACAACCTTTTCGGAAAGAAGTTTGGATAATACTCAAGGAATTAAACGTAGACCTACTGTTCGATCCTGCAACTTCTTTACTATGTATATACTCAGATGATCAAAAGTTATTTTACAACAAAGACATTTGCACCAGAATGTTTATTGCAGCCCAATTCATAATAGCCAAGACATGGAAACAGCCCAAGTGCCCATGGAATACTATGCAGCCAGAAAAATGGAGACTTCACATCTTTTATGTTTACCTGGATGGAGCTGGAACATATTCTTCTTAGTAAAGTATATCCAGAATGTGGAAAAAAGTATCTAATGAACTCAATACTAGTACGAAATCAATATATAATAATCTACACACTCATATGAATGGCAAAATATAACTATAGTCCAGAAAGTAGAAGGGAGGAGGAGAGGGGTGGAGAGGGACTATAGGAGAAGGGAGGGCATTTGGGGGGACCTCACCTAAAGTGCATGATGCAATGGTACATTTCAAAACTATTAAGACATGAGTATAATTGTGATGGACGTGTTACTTAGTTCAATGTAAGCATTTCACATTGTATATCGAAGCAGTACCCTGAACCCCAGAAACGCATCAATGTACAAAACTATGATTTAATAAAAAATAATAATAGAAAAAAAGTCAACTTATTCTAGCTGCTTTGTATTGTTTTACTTTTCTGTTGTTCAAAAAAGTTTTAATTACAGAATACAAAATAAGTCTGCCAAGAAAATGGAAAGTTAAAAAAAAAGACTCAGGGTTAAGAGATGGAAAACAGTATTTGAAGCAAAGGGAAATAAGAAGAAAAGAGGGCTTGCAATCTTATTCTCAGATACAAACAGATTCAAAGCACCTATAGTTAAGAAAGACAAAGATGGACACTTCATACTGGTCAAAGGAACAATACAATAAGAAGACATCTCAATACTAAACATTTACTTGCCTAACTTAAATGCTCCCATATTTATGAAACACACTTTGAGGGGTCTGAGCAATATGATATCCCATAACACCTGAATATTTGGGGACTTCAACACCCCACTGATAGAACTGGACAGATCCTCTAAACTGGTACTAAACAAGGATCCAAAGGACTTAAATGTGACCCTACATCAAATAGGATTAATAGACATATACAGAACATACCATCTGAAAGTAAAAAAACATACTTTTTTCTCATCACCTTATGGCACATACTTCAAAAGAGATCACATCATAGGATTCAAATCAAACCTCAGTAGAATTAAAGGAATATAAATTATACCATGTCTCTTCTAGGATCACAAGCCTTTAAAGCTGACGCTCAACTCCAATAAAAATGTTCATCCCCACACAAAGTCTTGGAAAGTAAACAACCTTATGCCGAATGATAGTTTGGTTCAGGAAGAGATAAAAGGGGAAATTTTTAATTTCCTCAAACATAACAACAATGAAGACACAATTACCAAAACCTGTGGGATATAGCAAAGGCAGTCCTGAGAGGAAAATTTATTGTGCTAAATGCCTACATTCAAAAAACAGAAAGTGAGCACATTAGTACACTCACAAACCATCTTATGGAATTGGAAAAACAAGAATAATGTTACCCTAAACCCAGGAGAATAAAAGAAATAGCCAAATTAAATCAGAGTTTAATGAAATTGAAAACAAAAGAATTCAGAAAAGTAATGAAACAAATAGTTGATTTTTTGAAAAAGTAAATAAAATAGACAAACCTTTGGTCAGACTAACTAACAACAGAAAAGTAAAATCTCTAAAACCTTCAGTCAAAAATGATAAGGGGAAATAACAACAGATGCCACAGAGATATAAGGTATTATCTCTGAAGACTACAAGAAACTCTATGCCCAGAAATTTGACAATGTGGAGCAAATGGATCACTACTTGGAATCACACCCTCTCCCTAGACTTAATCAAGAAGAAATAGATCTCCTGAACAGACTGATTTCAAGCACTGAGATCAAAGAAACAATAAAAAAAATCTCCCAACAAAGAAATTCCCTGGTCCAGATGGCTTCATACAACAATCCTATCAAACTTTCAAAGAAGAGCTTATACACATACTGCAGAAACTATTCCAAAAAATTGAGAAGGAAGGAATCTTCCTCAACATGTTCTACAAAGCAAACATCACCCTAATACCAAAACCAGGAAAAGATCCAATTAAAAAAGAAGAACTTCAGACCAATTTCACTGATGAATATAGGTGCAAAAATTCTCAATAAAATCCTTGCCAATAGACTACAGCTTATCATTTAAAAAGTCATACGTCATGATCAAGTAGGTTTCATACCAGGGAATCAAGGCTGGTTTAACATACGCAAGTCCATAAACATAATCCACCATATCAACCGAAGCAAAAACAAAGACCATATGATCATCTCAATAGATGCAGAAGAAGCATTTGATAAAATTCAACATCCTTTTCTAGTTAGAACTCCAAAGAATATAAGCATAGGTGGCACATTTCTTAAACTGATCGAAGCCATCAATGACAAACTCACAGCTAATATTATATTGAATGGAGTAAAACTGAAAGCTTTTCCACTCAGAACTGGAACAAGACAAGGTTGTTCTCTATCACCACTACTATTTAACATAGTGCTGGAAGTTCTAGCCAATACAATCAGACAAGAAAAGGTAATAAAGTGCATTCAAATGGGGGCAGAGGAAGTTAAACTCTCCCTCTTTGCCTATGATATGATCTTATCCTGAGAGAACCCCAAGATTCAACCCCAAGAGTCCTGGAAGTTATTAAAAAATACAGTATGCCTTAGAATATAAAATCAATCTCCACAAATCAGTAGCCTTTGTGTATGCCAATAACACAAGAAAAGATGAGAAGCTAATTAAGGACACAATTCCCTTCTCAGTAGCTTGAAAGAAAATGAAATACTTAGCAATATACCTACTAAAGAGGCAAAGGACCGCTATAAAAACTATGAAACCCTAAGAACAGAAATAGCAGAAATTATTAATAAATGCCATGTTCACAGCTGGGAAGAATCAACATTATGAAAATGTCAATATTTCCCAAAGCAATCTACAGATTCAATGCAATTCCCATTAAAATATCAACATTATACTTTCAAGATTTGGAAAAAATAATTCTTCATTTTGTACAGAACCAGGAAAAAAAATCCATATAGCAAAGACAATTCTTAGTAATAAAAACAAGGCTAGGGGCATTAGCCTACCAGATTTTAGGCTGTACTACAAGGCCATAATGATCAAAACAGATCTAAAAATAGAGACATAGACATCTGGAATCAAATTGAAAACCATGAGATGAAACTAACATCTTACAGTCACCTGATCTTTGATAAACCAAACAAGAACATATACTGGAGAAAATAATCCCTATTCCATAAATGGTGCTAAGAGAACTGGATAACTACATATATGAGATTGAAAATGGACCTGCACCTTTCTCTACTCACAAAAATTGATTCAAGATGGATAAAAGAACTAAGTCTAAGGCATGAATCTATAAAAATCCTTGAAGAAAGTGTGGGGAAAACACTTGAAGCTATCAGCCTGAAGAAAGACTTTATGAAGAAGACTTACATGACAATTACAACAACAACAAAAATAAACAAAATGAACTTACTTAAACTGAGGAGCTTCTGTAAGCTAAGGAGACAACAACCAAAGCAAATAGACAACCTACACAATGGGAAAGGATATTTGCATATTATGAATCAGACAAAAGTTTGATAACTAGAATCTACAAAGAACTCAAATTGAGCAACAACAACAAAAAAAGCCAATAATCCCTTATATCAATGGGCAAGTAAGATGAATAGAACCTTCTCTAAAGAAGACAGATAACTGGCTAACAAGCATATGAAAAAATGCTCATCATCCCTAATTATCAGAGAAATGCAATTCAAAACCACCCTGAGATATCATCTAACCCCAGTAAGAATGGCCCACATTACAAGACTCAAAGCTGCAGATGCTGGCATGGTTGTGAAGAGAAGGGAACATTTTACACTGCTGGTGGGACTGCAAACTAATACAACCCTTTTGGAGGAAGTATGGCAGATTCTCAAAGAACTCAAACTAGATCTCCCATTTGGTCCTGCAATTCCATTACTGGGCATCTAACCATAAGAAAAAAAATCATTTTATCAAAAGGACACTTGCACTAGACTGTTTATTGCAGCTTGATTTACAATTGCCAAATTGTGGAAACAATCTAAATGCCCACCAATCCAGGAATGGATTAACAAGCTGTGGTATATGTACACCGTGGAATATTATTCAGCCACTAAAAAGGATGGTGACTTTACATAGTTTGCATTAATTTGGATGGAATTGAAATACATTCTTCTTAGTAAAGCATCACAAGACCGGAGAAGCAAGAATCCAATGTACTCAATTCTGATATGAGGACAATCGATGCTAGTACATGGTGGGAGGAGGGGAGAGAGGAAAAGAGGGAAGAGGGTTTGGGGCCACAGTATGTAATGGGGGGGGTGGGACACTATTATTAGAGGCACTTTACCCAGCAAATGCAAGCAGTGTAACCTGGCTCATTGTACCGTCAAATGATTCCCCAACAACAACAAATTCCCTTTTTGGGGAAGAAGATTCAAGGTGAGTATTCCAGAATCCATTCCAGCTACAAGATGCTTTCCTCCCTTGAGGTCTTTTGAAGGAACTGGGGAGGGGGGTCTCCTTTCTGTGAATTAGTGAAGCAAAAAGATTAAAGGTGGGCCAGGCCACCAGATTGCCCAATCCTTCTGTTCCACTCCCTTCCACAACCCTGAGACTGTTGCTGACTCTCCTCTGCCTCATTTTCTCCAGCAACCCCTAGGGTGCACATCCATCCCTGTCTACACGCCCCACCAACTCTGGTTCCAAGCCTGGGACTTCCCAAGGCCCAGCTGCAGGTATGTTCACTCTGAACAGGCTGCAGTCCCCGCTGGCGTCCTGCCGAGAGTGCCTCCTTGTAAAGCTGGGATCCAGGAGGGAGGGGGGCATCCTATTTTATGAAGATGTGTGTATTATCTGAGAAGTTGCTCTTGCCCATTCCCAGGACTCTGGTGCCCCTGCCCTGCTGACTAGGTTAAGCCACACAGTACATGGGGACAGGTCGGCCACATAATTTGTGGACTCCAGCACAAAATGAAATACAAGGCTCCTACATGACTTAGGGGGACAAGCTTATACGTGCTTTCCCCTTCTTTGTTGTCTCCCTCTTGCCCTGCCATGGGATTTTCATTTGCTACTTACTGTTACATTCCCTTTGCATTCTCAGGGACATTTGAGGGGGCTGCAGGTCCTGACAGGTGCCTGGGGGTCCCAAACAGTGACTCGGCATGAGAGCACACGGCTCTTACTCCTAGCTTCCCTTCCCCTCAGCTGACAAATCTGACTAAAGTGGGGAAGTCAAGTCAGCCATCTCCCTCCTCTTCCCACTGCCCTAAGCCATGGCAGAGAGGTGGCTCCCAAGAGCACTGCAATCTCTGTGCTAGGTAGGATGTGCCATGTACTAAGATCTGAGGTGGGTCAGAGGCTTCCCCTGGACCATTGGCCCACAAACATGTGTCACTGTCAGTCAGGGCGAAGATAGCCACTGCCCACCATGCTTCATCTGGAGAGAGCAGGGCACCCAGGCCTCCACTAGGAGGTAGATATCAGGGCACCACCAGATAGGATGGGAGTGGGGAGCTGGGCACGGTGAGTGTCACCAGGGAGTGGGAGCAGGCAAACAGAACTGTCCCAGGGGTGCATCAGAGGCAGATCCATGTCCCCAGCACATGCTCCACTGTCTCAAGTGTCACTTACAACCTATATATTCAAAGTGAAAATTACTAAGAACCTCAAGGTGGCCCCTCTAGCACCAAACACCATGGAGCCCTTCCCCATGCTCTAGGCAAACCTCCGGGAAGCTGGTACAACATAGGAGCAGGAAATCAGAATGGGCCCTGCAGCTCACAGGCAGTGGGGACTGAGGTTTCATTCAGGGAAAGCATTTCGGAGACCCCATTCAATCCTGGTGAGCCTCGCCAGGTCATGCTGGACCCACCTGGCTTCAGAGGGATGCCAGTGCAGGCTCATGCTCCCACACAGAAATAAGGACCCAAGCATCTTTAGAATTCCAACCAGGAGGGCAGAGTTTACACAGGAAAATGAAGACTTCCTAAGATCAACAAGTACCTTCAGATTTTAGATCCTCAGAAACCAACACTTCCTGATCCTCTCTAGGGCCTCTCTCTGCAGGACAGAGGCGTGTCTCCAGGTGCTCCGCACTCTGGAACATTTCTTGTGGCCCATCCAAGCCACTTGTCCTGTCCCTCCTTGCAAGGACGTGCTGGCGGGATGCAGGCACAGGTTTAAGCGTCTCCCTGAAACCAGTCCATCTGGGGTCTGCTGTGTGTCTGGAATGACTGAGGCTGTGTTCTCATTTGATTGAGCCCCTCCTACACCTTTGGAAAGCCCCAGAGTCCCCTCATCTGGAACGTGGGCACAGTGAGAATTTGCCCCTATGGTTTTCAACCTTTTTTAATTTCACCTATAGTCAAACTTTAGCAGCACACTTAAATTACGTTGACCAAAAAAAAAAAAAAGAGAGAGAGAGAGAAAGAGTAAAGAAAAGAATATACTTACTGTGCTTTGAACTTCTTTTGGAAATAATTTAAGTAATGCTCTTTAAAAATTTCCCCAGCCCACCTACGATCCTCTCACGCACACCAGTGTGCCACAGCACAGGGGTTGAAAGTCGCTCCTCTAGATGATCAGAGGAGAGAAGGCATGTGAATTCAATTTAAAAACAGAGATGCCCTTTATCAAGACAAACCAGGCCCATGTCTTTTGCAGACTTAAGGACAGGCACAGCATGCACACAATTGTACCCATTCGCTGACTGGGGGAACTTTGCCTTTGTTAGTCCCTTGGCCTGCATTTGCTTTGACTTCCTTTATTCTACTTAAGTGTCCCCTCCTCAGAGAACCCCCTCTGTCACTGTCTTGCCCCTGTTCTTCACTACCTGGTTCAGCAACGTCATTTTCCTGACCACTCTGAGTGTCATCCGTGACTGCCACGCTGTCCCTGGGCTGCTGCCGACAGAGACTTTCCACCAGGGACAGGACTTAGTGCCTGGCGCAGAGGCTTGCACAGGTAAGTCAGCTAAATGAACTATTGTTCCAGGGCTGGTGCTAGCTGCTTTATACCTTTTAACGTAAAAAATTGTAGTGATCATGTCAAAATAAAATAAGAGAAAAGAGAATAAGGGGAAAAGAGATTTGAAGAGGAGAAGGGAGGAGCAAGAAGAAGCTATCTCCGAGGTCCTGGTGTCCACCCCCTGCCTTTCCCCATCCCTGCCCACCTGGGGTGCTGCAGCCCCAACTCCCCATCCATAAAATCAGTGGAGTTTATTGGGGGGGTATCCACTTGCCTGGTCTGGAGCCGTGGGATTTCCCACTGGGAAGAGTCGCCTCTTCAAAGAACCCGTTAGGAGGAGTGAGGCTGATGATGTCAGCTCCTTGTGTCCCTGTGTGAAGCCCAGGGTCCCCTAGGACTCACCCAGAAAGTGCTTGATGACCTTAGGGTCCTCACTTGATGTCTGTGTCCCACAGTGAACCAGTCTGTGGAGGGAAATAAAGGCAATGCAGTCCTTTAGAGGCATGGTGAGGATGAAGGGAGGCTCCCCTGCAAGGCAGCTGACAGACTCTGACCCAGAGCAAGCCAGAGTCATTGTGGGTGTGAAGTGCTTGATACCCCCAATACACACCCAGGCTGTGCTATGCTGGCATAAAAATCGACCACCCACAGCCTGGGAGAGGGGAGGAGATTGTCAGAATTAAAATGCAATAAAATCCTGGGTTCTGGGGGCAGAGGTCAAGGTCAGAGAGCTATACTCTGCCTCTGTTAAGTAACACCCAGGAAGCAGAATCGAGACGATTATCCAGATTGTGGAGTGGGGAGTGTGCTCCCCCCAGGTACCTCACTCCTTCTCCCCAGATGCCTATCCTGCACTGGCACAGCCCTGAGAGTAAGCATGGTCTTAAGTCTGTTCTGGGGACAACTTGCTGGCCTTCCTGGGTTGGAATCAGGTCTAGTTGAGACCTTGGACGAGATCCTTCAAATCTCTGTGCAGCAGTGTGTGCATACGTGCAATGGGATAATGACGCCACCTGTGCCCCTAGCTGTCATGAAGAGAAAATGGCACTGTGCAGGTGGAGCATTTGACACAGGTCTCACGTCTGTCCCCTTCCTGCCCTGGCATCCAGGCCTCAGTTTCCTAGGCTTCAAGATGGGCCCAGGACAGGCCTCGAAGAATGACTGAGTTCCAGGGTGCCCACCAGGCAGGCCACACAGCTGGTGCACAGCTGGGCAGAAGGAACCTAAGGAGCCACACGGGGTGTCAGAAAGAAGGGAAAGCCTGCAGAGTTGGCAGCTACCGTTGGCCTCATGTGTCCTGTGTGGGACTCTGCCCTGCAGATGAGGCCCAGCTGGCACAGGCTGGTGCAGCGAGTTCTGGGGGGACTCCTGGGCCAGGCCAGAGCTGGGGGCCTGGGCTCCAGGTCTCAAATCTAGAGTAAGAAACATCCATTCGAGATGTTTCTTCGAGAGCCACTTTCACTCTTAAAAGCAGGAAAGTTTCTCCTAGAATCCACTCGGATTTGGGGTGGGGTAGTGGAGGTCCACAAGAAAGTAGTGGATCACCAAGGATAAGGCCACTCCCAGCCCACCCCCATGTGTCTCCTTCCTTGGCAGCCAGGAGCTTGACAAAGGCACCCTATAGGCGGCCTGCTCCAATCTCACCGAAGGCTGGTTCCAGACTCCACAGCCACAGGCACTGCCAAGTTCCCCTAGGACCTTCGCAGTTGGGGGCGCTCCATAGGAGAGCTCTTCTCTTGGCTCCTCTTCAAACTTTGGGCTCCTTCTGGCCCTTAGGTCTCGGTTCACAAGTTGCCTCCGCAGAGAGGCCCACCTTGATTTCTTTGCTAAAAATAAGTTCTGATTGTGCTTTCTCTCAGAGTCCTGTTACTTTCTCCCTCAGAAACATTTATCTCTACCTGAAATTCTTGTTAGTGTGTTGGTCTTGTACAATGCCACTGGGTGAATTAGTAAGTGAATGTTATTTAGTATAACTTGCCACTAGACTAAAATCCATCATCTGGACTCTGCCTATATTTTTCCTCCTGACTTTCTCCAAAGGGCACAATTGCTTTGAGCCTCCGTTTCTTGTCTGTAAATGAGGACTTTGACCCATTGGTGACAAGGGAGCATCTCTCTTGCACTGTCCAAAACAGTTTCTCCAAGACTAATGTGAGTTTAGAGTTATATGCAGCATCTGCGTTGAGGGAACCTGGTCAGCCTGGACTGTGGCTAGAGGGAGATTCTGCCAAGTACAGGAATGGACTATGTGTGGCCTGGGTGTTAACACTTTGTGGTCACCTGGTTTGAATGCCTTTCTCTATTTATGCTGGAAGCAGCAAATGTAAGTTGAGGGGAAATACAGACCAGGTCTTAGACACCTATATGACTTTTCTGGAGTCACATACTCTCTCTGCCATGGATCCCTCGCCTATCACATGTTAACAAGAGTGCCTGCTCCATAGGAAGAAGATTAAAAGAAATGTCTTTTTTTTTTTGAGACCGAGTCTTATTCTGTTGCCCAGGCTAGAGTTCTGTAGTGTCAGCCTAGCTCTCAGCAACCTCAAACTCCTGGGCTAGAGAATCCTCCTGCCTCAGCCTCCTGAATAGCCGGGATTACAGGCGCTCACCACACCTAGGTATAAAAGAAGTGTCTTAAACCTGGGTCCAGGGTGTCGCACATAAAACAGTCTTTTCATCTTTCCTGAAACTTCCCAAGGATGAGAATACCCCTCCCTTTCCACCCCACCCATCCTTAGGTCCTCAGGAAGATCCCACACACTCACAGGCTCTTAGAGAATTGGAACCAGTGGGCACAGTTCTGCAAAGGTGCCCAGCAAATGGAATGCTGCCCCTACACTCAGCACTCTCCAGTCCTCACCCAGTCACCCATTTTCCTTCACTCTCGTGTGCATGAGAGCCCATTCAGTGGGCCGTGAAACAGGTTTAGAGAGGCCAGGTGGATAGAAGCTTTGTGGTCTTGCCTGAGTCATTCATCTCTCTGTGCCTCAGTTTCTTCATCTGTGACGTGGGGATAACAATGGGGATATTCCACCTGGTAGTGAGGATTCACTGGCATAATCCCAGACAAAAATTTAGAAAGATGCTGGCACAGGTAAGGGTTCAGCATGGTCAGAGGGACAGCTAGGATGACACCACAAGCACCAAACTAGAAACACAGGAGATATGACAGGCCCTGAAGACCTTCCCCTCTGCTTTCTCAAACCCTGCTAGGGCTTATGACTGTGCCCATTTATTAGACATGGAGTCTGTGAAAGCTGAAAGGGAGAGGATCCTGCCTACGGTCTTAGCTTGCCCCCAAACATTTGTTTCCAGTACGTGTGGCCATGACCCCAGCCATTTCCCTGATGGAGAAGCCCCTGCTGGGGGACCCCCAGGGGTGGGGGTCTGTCAAAGAGAAAATAGGGAGAATCTTTTTTAAAGTAGGTTGTTAGGGAGACCAGACTCAAAATGCCAGAGTCCAGCCCACCCTCAGGGCAGCTCATTTGAACAATGACAAAGAGGCAGGGTGCCTCTTGGGAGTCTGGAAAATGCCAAGTGGGTTGGGCAGGGAAGTGGTTCTGCAAAGAAGCTGCATTGAGGTCTTAGAATCCTCCTCTAGCTCTGTAAACACTGAAAACTTTACCTTCAGTGCCCTGCAGGTGTGTAAATGTGCAGAATCCCAATGGGGTTGCAGTCCCCTTTGAGGCCTCAGAACTTGTAGCCCGGCTGAGGGGGAGAAGGCAACCCCTGAAGTCTCACTGCCATGGGCTGGGATCCTGTTCTGGTCTTCTCATCTGTAAAATGGGCAGCAAAGGCTGCCATGGGGGGCTGCTGCCCTCCCAACTCAGAGGCAAGGGAGAGAGTCCTTCCTTTGCCTACCCCTAACCAGGCCTCAAATTGAATTCACTTTTAACGACCCCCAAAGGCAGCTCTTTATTGCACCACCTCCAGATGCCATGCCAAGATCCTGTGAGCCTGGCTTTAAAAACAGACTCCTAAGTCTTGAAGAGATGCTGTAACTTGCTAGGTCACCATCCAGAGGGAAGTCAACTCGGATTCTTAGGTGGTTGCTCTTTCTGAGTCTCTGGGGAGCTTCAGACACAGTCATTCCCCCTTGACAGTTGTCTCTTTTAAGTACAATACTCATAATCAACATTTATTGCTAGCAGTGCCAAATATCTCACAGAGCATTTCATTTTATTACCTTGACAACAGGAATAAATCATTAAGTCAATTCCACATTTTACATATAGGAACACCAAAGTTCAGAGAAGATACTTAATTTGCCCAGGGTCACACAGAAAGTGCCAAAATCAGGATTAATACTGGGCGATCTTACTCCAGGCAGGCAACCCTACACCCCCACTAACTGGTCTCTGCTGGATGGTTCCCAAAGCACAGCTTTCTCTTGGCGAGTGGGGGGGGGAGGGGGACAGGCTGGTTGGACATTCCAGACCTTGGGCTTCGGTTTGGCCCCAAGGTGTTGGGTCTGATTCCTGGGAAGCAAAGCATCCATTCTGAAACCCTCTGCCCGGGCAGGAGAAGGTGAGTGTGTAGGATCACTCAGGGGTGGGGGGACAAAGTAGGGGCCCCAGGAGAGAGAGGAGAGCTAAAGTCACCTCGCTGTTCTTGGAAAGCTCAGGCTTCCCTCACTATTCTCGAGACCTCCCTGTAAAAGCTTTGCGTCCTGGAGTAGACTCCATGCACACGCGTGCATGGGAGCCAGATCCCGCACCTGCCGGCTGGTGTCCTCTGAGCCCCACATCTCCCACGCGCCCGCAGCCCCCAGTGCTCTGAGATGAGCATCTCACTTCCTCCTCATCAGAGCGTTGCAGAGCTTTGCTCCACCTCTCCCTGGAATCTCTGGTCTGAAAGCCTCTCAGCACAGCGTTTTCTCCCCCATCTATGTCTGTCTCTCTCTCTGGGTCTCCTTTTTTCTCCCCTCCCTCCAATATTATGTGTAACTGTCAGTGCCATCAGAACTCCTTGGGGGCGCATGTTTGCTTACATAAGCCAGGACTCTGTGTGTTGGGATGTGCTTATTGTGGAGACAGGATGTGTGTGTGTTTGTGGTGTGTGCGGGCTGTATGTGCAGTGTTATACGGGTATGTGCGTCTTTGGTGTGGCCGGTGATATGTGCTGATATGTTTGTGCTTGGTGTGAGTCTGTTGGTGTGTCGTGTTGATGAAGTGTGATGTGCGTTGTACTGGAGGCTTTCTGTTTCACGGAGGGAACCGAGTCCAACGTCAGGCACCCTGGGCTGCTCTGAGCATGCGCTGCAAAGAGCAGGGCTATGGGCCCGTGGGCCGCGGGAGGGCGCTGTAGAGAGGCGGATGGGTGTGAAGGGAGCATCCTCCCAGGCCTGGTGGGGGCGCTGTGGAGAGGTGGATGGTTGTGAAGGGAGCATCCTCCCAGGCCTGGTGGGGGCGCTGTGGAGAGGTGGATGGGTGTGAAGAGAGCATCTTCCCGGGCCTGGGGGGTGCGCTGTGGAGAGGCGGATGGGTGTGAAGGGAGAGTCCTCCCGGGCCGTGGGAGGGCACTGTGGAGACGTGAATGGGTGTGAAGGGTGCGTCCTCCCGGTCCGGGGGAGGGGGGCAGTGGAGAGGCGGATGAGTGTGAAGGGAACGTCCTCCCGATCTTGGGGGGGTTGGTGGGATGGAGAGGCAGATGGGTGTGAAGGGAGCGTCCTCCCAGGCCTGATGGGGGCGCTGTGGAGAGGCAGACGGGTGTGAAGGGAGAGTCCTCCGGGTCCTGGGGGGGCTCGGTGGTGAGGCGGATGGGTGTCAAGGGAGCATCTTCCTGGGCCTGGGGGGGCGCGGTGGAGAAGCAGATGGGTGTGAAGGGAGAGTCCTCCCGGGACTCGGGGGGCGCCGTGCGAGCTGAGGGAGAGGGAGCTCTGGAGCGGAACGCAAGAAGTTGCGCGAGTCCGGGCGAGGGCTGCGGGGTGCCCTGGAGAGTGGGCACTGTGGGGCCAGGTGCTTTCTCGGACGCCGGGAGTCTGGGCCTGGGGATTGTCCCGCTGTGCGGCTGTGCTAGCGGCTGCGAG
>CAUYON010170921.1:0-46971 GCA_963573935.1 Arctocebus calabarensis
ACATGTACAAGGGACTCTCACAAGAGAGCCAAGATCCCCCCAAATGGCCACAACAAAGTTTTTATACTTCATTTAGAGACAAGGAATGATAAATTTGTGAAGAGATGGTAGGACAAAGGGACCTGGCCTAGGGGCAGTAAATTGCCGGGAAGCCACTAGGAGGCAGATGGGGTGAGGGGTGAGGATTAGAGCTAGTGGGAGGTAAGGATCTCTTAAGTTTATTTGTGCAGGTTCATTGCAACAATGATTTCCAGTGTCTGGTGATAAAGGTTATTTTCTCACCCTGGTGTAAGGAAGGCATCCTTTTTCAAGGGAAGTTTTGTTCCTTGCTACATGTAGGAAAAGGCAGGTCAGATAGCCTGCAACTCTACTTTAAATGCTATGTCCAGCCAAATCCAGATCCTCTCTCTTTTTTTTTTTTGTTGAGACAGAGCCACCCTCAGTAAGTGCCCTAGCAACCTCAGACTCTTGAGCTCAAGCCATCCTATTGCTTCAGCCTCCCAAATTGCTGGGACTACAGGCACCTGCTACAACTCCTGGCTGCTTTTTTTAGAGACAGGGTCTCGCTCTTGCTCAGGCTAGTCTTGAATTTGGGAGCTTAAGCAATCTACCTGCCTCGGCCTCCCACAGTGCTAAGGTTACAGGTGTGAGCCCCTATGCCCGGCCCCAACTCCAGATCTTTGACTGACCTACTAGTGTCACATAGATGGGATTTTGAAGTATTTGGGGTGAAGGAGAGGAGAGGAAAGGGTGTCATAACAATAGAGTTTCCATGATAGTGTTTTTAAAAGGAACATAATTCCAAGGAAGTGGCACACTACTATTTGATACTTTGGGCATTAAATAGCATTAGTTTGTTGCCTGGGCTAGAGCTCAGTGCAGTGGAGTCATCATAGTCACTGCAACACATGCCACCACACCTAGCTCATTTTAAAATTTTCTGCAGAAACAGGGTCTTGCTATGTTGCTCAGGCTGATCTCAGACCCCTGGCCTAAGTGATCCTCCCACCTTGGCCTCCTAAAGTGCTAGGATTACAGGTGTGAGCCACTGCACATGGCCTGAGGTTTTAGGTTCGGCAGAAGGAATCAGTTTCTCTATTTCAGTCCTTTTGAGCTTTGTTCATTCTGCAGAGCTTTGTGGTTGCAGAGCAAGCATTTATTCGTTCAACATTCATTCAAACATTTACTAAGCACTGTGTTTTATTACCATTATTGTGTGTTATGCCATTTCAGAAACGAGGTTTTAGAAATGAGCCGGCGAGGCAGTTCATAGCTTAAATGGGCTGGCATTTATGCTAGGATCCTAGTCCCACCTGGGCCTATAGATTACAGATAGCTCTGTGATTTTGGAAAAAACCAGTCAGGGAGCCCTCTTAAGGCCCCCTGCCACTGGAGAAATCAATAGTTGGGACCATAGTTAAAGAGCTAGTAACGTTCTCTTGGTGTACGGGCAATGGTGCCGGGGATTATAAAATTGGCACTGCTCCCATGAAATCTGTACGGTATGGTCACTGGTCCGGGAGAGGAAAATCAGAGCTCCCGGAGCTGCCCTACCGGGAAGCGCATCTCGTGTCTTCTATTGTACAACAGAGGAGACCGACCTAGAGAGAGGAAGGGACTTGCCTGAGACTGTGCAGCGAGTCAGTAGCAGAACAGAGGCTAGAACCAGGCTTCCTGCTTCCCAGGGCTGCCCTGTGAGTCCCCTGTTAAGCCTGTGCATGGGCAGCTGGGAATGGGCTCTGGAGGAAGAGAAACCAAGTGGTGGACTCGGAATAGTGGGCGGTGTTGACCACCAGGGCCAGGTGGAGACGGCAAGCTTAGCTAGTCAAAAGAAAATGGATGATGTTAGTAACTCTGGGAGAAAGTCAGCAGGTTCGTGAGATTTGACAGGGAGACAAAATAGGGAGAAGCAGCTAAGCAGAGCTGCAGTATTCACATTTTTGTGACCACGACTGTTTGGTGAGCCAAGAACACAGTAAAACCGAACAAGTAGGGTTAAGGTTTGAGTAAAAGCCAAACTGTTTAAATGCTATTCCTGGTCATTCTGGCAACGGGGTCTCTTCCACGCTGGAGACATTAAAATAAGATAAAACATGCAGTGAACTTAACAGGAATCAAAGGTTCGGTCATCGAAGTCTGCACCACTCCATATTCAGGGAAGGTAGAAGTTAATGCTCCAGAAAGCAAACGATGTGACGGGAAGGATTTGAGTTACACACGAAAGGGTTAAATCAATCCTGCAGACTTCGCATGGTCTACTTGTTTTTCTTCCCCTTGACTCTGGCCACAGGCAATGTAGATACTAGGTCATGCAGCTCGTGTCCATGGTCTTACCTGTTCTACTACATAATATAGTTGCCGGTAAGAAAGCAGGGGCTCATTCTTCTAAGGCTCTATCTAAATTGGCTCGTTGGTAGGCTGCAGAGCAGCCTACAGCTTAGGTCGGTGTTTCTCAAACTGTGGCAGGAGTCAGAGGTTGAGAGCACCCGGCGGGGAGTCTCTACTCTAAAGCAGGGTCCCACACAGCCATCACGATGAGGGGCTGGCTCCCTGGGCTCATAATTGATTCAGGCCCATCACCCATCCAAGGGCATTAAGCTTGTGCCCCTCTCTTCTTAGAGGCGTTCACCCTGGTGTTATTTGTTTTACGTTCTTGGCACTGTGCCTGGGGAGAGACACCCTGCATTTTGTGCGTGTGCGGCCACATAGCTGTGGAGCTGGAAGGCCCTAGAGCGTGCAGAGCCCTTCAGTTCCTGTCTCTCCCTTAGATCAGCAGCATAGAGGAAGGACGTTCTGCCTGCGTGAACACCCACGTGTCAGGCTTCCCTGTGTTCCCTCCTTTTTCTTCTCTGTGGTGTGCTTAGTAGGTTCGCTGCCTCAATACCTTCAGTCGTCTCCAGGGAATGGTAAAAAATAACAGGCCTGAGTGTGCAAGTATTTCCTTACTGGGCGGCCCTTTAGATGCTGGTGTGGCGCTACCCTCCCCCACCGCCTCGACAGTGGTGTAAGAGGCGGCTGTGGCTCTGTGCCCTTCTACCCACAGCCTCCCCACCAGCCGGACCCAGCAGATGTGGGTACAGCTCTAGGGGACAAAAGTGGAGATATCAGGGAGCCATGAAACGTTTATATGAATGCTGTGTTCATCCTTGACACTGCTTGTCTACAGGTTTGTTAATAAACCAAAATTAAAGCCAACTTGGGTGAGTGGTGAGTTATCATTCTCAACAGGCTCTGAGCCTGGTCTAGGCTTGTTGGTCTGACCTAGGGCACTACTCTGTTTTATTTTCCTCTTCCCTTTTTCTTACTTCTCTTATCCTGAGCCTCTTTACCTACACTTTCATTATACTCTCTCTATCATTTTCTAACTCTATAACTCAAATATTCTTGGGCTATTATGTGCAAAGAAGCACAGTCCTCCAACAAGAATTATAAAAAATTCTGATCATCACTTACATTTTTTCCAAGTTGTTGTGGGTTGAATTGCATCCCTCAAAATTTATTTGTGTATTTATTTATTTACTGAGACAGAGTCATACTCTGTCGCTTTGGGTAGAGTGCCATTCATCATCATAGTTCACAGCAACCTTAAACTCCTGGGCTCACGGATCCTCCTGCCTCAGCCTCCCAAGTGCCTGAGACTACAGCCACCCACCACAACACCTGGCTAGTTATTCTATTTTGGGTAGAGACAGGTCTCTCTCTTGCTTAGGCTAGTCTCGAACTCCTGAGCTCAAGCAATCCACCTGCCTTGGCCTCCCGGAGTGCTACAATTACAGACGTGAGCTACGGCGCCTGGCCTCAAAATTTGTATGTTGAATGCCTAACCCCTACTACCTCAGAATGTGACCTTATTTGGAGATAGGAGATAGATTATTTGGGCTCTAATCCAGTGTGGCTGATGTCCTCCTAAGAAGGCAAAATTTAGACACAGACTTGCAGGGGGAACCCCACATGAGCCTGAAGACAGCCATCTGCAAGCCGAGGACAGAGGCCGGGAGCAGCTCCTTCCCTCACAGCTCTCACGAGGAGCTAGCCTTTAACTGGACTTTTAGCCTCCTGGACTGTGAGACAATACCCTTGTTTAAGCCACCTTGTTTATGGTACTTGGGGATGGCAGCACTAGCAAACTAACGCACTAAACAACTATTTTAAATTGCAGATGAACTCTGTGTATACCTTGTATTAAAATATAAGCTAAAATCCATAATTTTCAACAATGCTTCTAACACTCCCCCTTTGTCTTCTGAGTTCTATTTCATCTGCAGCTGCTGTGTGGCCTCCTATGAGCTCAGCTTTGTCTCCCCACCACTAGCCTGAATGTCTTTTATTTCTCTAACCTCTTCCCCTGGGGAGCAAGAAATCAGCATGTTTCCATTCATTGCTCTGAAAGCAACTTTTTGATGACTGATTTTGCTTTTCAGTTTTCCTCTTCTTGAGAAATGTGATATCCCAGATCTAAAACACGTGGAATTTGGGTCACTACGAGCGTGTAGCTTCCTTTGTAAATAAAAACCCAGCCTCTGTTTATAAATGTTGTAAGCACTATTTCTATTTCTATTGCTTATTCTGGAGGCTTGTTTCTCTCTAGGTGAACTGAGACAAATCCAGAGTTCTGACTCAAGAGACTGAAAGGACTTTGGCTGCTGTAAATTCCTGGCAGGGAGTTTGGGGGTGATCAGTTTGCTCCGCAGGGTGGACTGCACTCAGATCACCACGAATAGAGCTTGGGCTAGTACTGAAGGCCTGGCCCAACCAGCTGGGATCTGACATTATAAACGGCAGCTTAGGGAGCCTGACTCAGATTATCACTTATGTGTATTATTCTTGAATTCCTGGCATGTGCACCACTTGGTCATTGTGCTGAAAAGGGTTCTCACAGGCAGCTGGACACTGCTATTTTTAGAAAGGCCTGTTTGCAAGGTTGCTACCAGCTGGTATCTGAAAACTTGGCATTTGAACCATTCTCTAACTGATAAGATTCGTCCAATGAGATTTGTCCTATACACCAGCTTTCCTCCTGAGAATCTGGAACTTTGGTTGTTGCCAGGCAGAAGAGGATCATGTGACCAGTCACCAATTAAAAACCTTGGGTACTGAGGCTCAAACAGGCATCCTGGGCAGAAGCATTGCTCACATTATTGCATTTTATTTATTTATTTCTTTAGTTAGTTTTTGGTGCTGGAGAAAGGAATGCACGTGTCGCTCACAGGTGGGGGCAGTACTAGAAAACTGTGCATGCGTTTCCCCACTCCACCTGTGTCTTGTCCTGCTGATGATTCTGTCATGTGTCCTTTCTCTGTAATGAACCTTAGCTGTGGTACAACTGTGTACTGAGCCCCATGAGTTATTCTGGAAAACCAACCAATATGTGGCGGTCTTGGGGATCTCTGAAACGGTCATTGTGTATTATTTTTTAATTTGCTATTAGATTGTGTTGGCTAAAATTTTTTGTCTTCTTAATCAATGTTTTTAACTTTAGTTCCCATTTATCAGGCTTTTCTTTTTTTCTTTTTGAGACAGAGTCTCAAGCTATCACCCTGGGTACAGTGCCATGGCGTCACAGCTCACAGCAACCTCAAACTCTTGGGCTTAGGTGATTCTCTTGCCTCAGCTTTCCAAGTAGCTGGGCCTGCCACAACACCTGGCTATTTTTTGTTGTTGTTGCAGTTTTCATTGTTGTTTTAGCTGGCCCAGGCTATGTTCGAACCAGCAGCATTAGTGTATATAGCCAGTACCCTACCCACTGAGCTATGGGCACCACCAATCAGACTTTTATTTCAAGTTTTCACTTTATGATACTGTACTAAGTATCTTGACATATAATAACGTCTATAATCTTTTGAGGTACCCATGACAACCTCATTTACAGGTGGGAAAATTGATGCCCCGCAGAGGTAAGTGACTCTCCTGAAGTCATGTAGCTACTGACTAAGTGGCAGAGCTGGGAACCAGGGCTGTCTGTCTCCAAGTTGGGATGATCGGCCATCTTGGTTTGCCCTGGACTCAGGGGTTTTCCCCAGGCTGAGTAGCTTTCTGAGGCATAAAACTTTGAGTACTAAAACTAGGACAGTCTTGGGCTGGGGTGGGCTTGGCAGCTTATGCTTGTAATCTTAGTGCTATGGAAGGCTGAGGTGAGAAGATCGCTTGAGTCTAGGAATTCAGGACCAACCTGAGCAGTGTTGGGAAACCCTATTTCTACAAAAAGATAGAAAAATCAGCCAGGTGGGGTGGCATGTGTCTGTAGTCCCAGCTACTTGAAAGGCTAACCCAGAACAATTATTTGAGCCCAGGAGTTTGAGGCTGCAGTGAGCTATGGATGATGACACTGCATTCTAGCGTAGGCAACAGAGCAAGACTTGTTTAAAAAAAAAAGAAAAAAAAGGAATAAAGAAACCAAAAATCGGGTGGCGCCTGTGGTTCAAAAGAGTAGGGCCCTGGCCCCATGTGCTGGAGGTGGTGGGTCAAACCCAGCCCCGGCCAAAAAAAAAAAAAAAAGAATAAAGAAACCAAAAATGGGGCAGTGCCTGTGGCTCAAAGGAATAGGGTGCCGGCCCCGTATACGGGTGGTGGTGGGTTCAATCCCATCCCCGGCCAAAAAAAAAAAAGAAAAAAAAAAGAAACCAAAAATCTAGGGTAGTCTTAGACAAACCAGGACAGTTGGTCACCTTAGTTAAGTCCACAGCTTTTTGCTTTTTAATAGACTTTATCCAATTGGATGCTTCTCTTTTCTTAATGGAGAGCTTGACTCCATTAGGATTTGGGCATATTTGGACACAAATTGAAAGTGCCAGGCACCTGGTCTCTCCAGGAGCGCAATCTCCAAATCCTTTCACCGCCTTCACGCACTCTGCATGTTTCAGCCTGGTTTGCTTTGTGCTGGGCTCTTTCCTCTTCTCCGCTGAGCCTTCCCCTTCCCCAGCTGTGCCCACCACATTTTTCAGCATTACTGGTTTTAATTTCCTTTACCATTCCCTTTGCAAAAACTTCTTTCCTGATTTAATTACTATTTCTCTTAATTCAATTTCATTCTCTTGATTGTCGTTCAACTCCTAAAGTTGTTTCTCCAAAGAATTGAATGGCCAGGCCCTGTGCTTAGAGATTAATTGTCGTCATTTTGCCTTCAAACACAGGTACTTTCTTACTTCACTTCAATTATCTTTGGGAGAGAAGAAAGTGACCATCCTTCTTCCCAGGTCCTCTCTGAGAACAAACACTGCTGGGGGCTGCCTTTTGAGAGCAAGAAAGCCCAGGCTTTTACATTTTTCTTTCTCTTTCTTCTGACTTTAATCTCAATATCTGAGAGTAACCAGAGAAGCCCACTCTCTTTGGGCAGGGTCACACCATGAACAGGTTGGGGAGCTGTAGGAACAGTAGCCCGGGCTTGAGAGGTGGTGGCTCTCTGTCAGGAGGGGTATGGATGGTGAGGAGGGGACCAGGTGGCTCTGGCCTCAAGCCTCCTGACTCACCAAAGTTGCCCAAAAGAACTAAGCCTGTGGCTCAAAGGGACAGGAACACTTGGCAAAAATTTCTCTTCCTTGGATTATCCCTCCTGGAAAACCTAAGTATCCCAGCCTCAGGGTATCTTTCTCATGTTCTTAGCACAGGGGCAGTTTGACCCTTAAGAGATCTTCCCACCCCTACCTCCGGCCCTTGAACTCTATTTTCCCCAGCTCTATTTATTACCTCTGAATTTCTTGTGTTTTTGTACAGACCCTTGAAAAATAGCGGTCAGAAGAAGAAGGATGATTCCAGTATGGGGCTGTGGCCAGCTCCCTTTATGAGCCAGTTCCTATGACCCTTCCCCTGTGTGGGTGAAGCAGCTTGGGAACCAGAAAACACAGGCCCTGCAGGCCTCAGACCCTGCCTGGCACTCACTCTGGCTCCCCTGCCCTGAGCCTCGGCTCCCTGGGCTCCCTGGGCTCCCTCGTGCGGCTGATCAGATCTAGTACCATAGAAGAGGGGTATAAGGCTGACTTTGTGTGAAGGAGAAATGCAAGAGTTGAAATAAGTATTCATGATTCCTGGCACCCGATAAACCTTAAATAACAAGTATTATAAACACTGAAAGGTCCTACAAGTCATAGAATCTGCAACTTTTAGGACTAAAAAGGAGATTGAAGTCCTTTATATGACTCTTTCCACCCCCCCTTCTTATTTGATTATAAAATATTAAATTCAGACTTTGACCCTGCTTGGATGCCTCCTGTGATGGGGAACTCACTGCTCTTAGGGACTCCCTGCCTTCTTTGGGCCACTGTACAGCTGTCATGTAGGAGCTCTGTGTACAGGTCTGCTGTTTTCAAACTGCCTCCCAGCTGCAGGGAACAGGAAGCCTTTCCCTATTCAAGTACAATGTAGGATGCCAGGGAACAGGATTCAATTTAATTGTTTGGAGGATAATTTGGCAAATGACTCAATGACATACTCACAGGTGAATGTTCCAGGCTCTAGACCCTTCCCTTACATGGTTCTCTGGCCTCTAGGGCAGCTGAAGACAAGATACTGGGGGTGTGGAGGAACCCAGCTGATCCAAGCACACTTTATAGACAAGGCCTCCATGATCCCAAAGGAGCCTTTGAAATCACCTTTCTCCTGGGTTCATGAGGACTCATAAATGATACCATCCATCCCTGGTTATTAATGCTCATTAAATGCTGGAATAAAGAGATTAGAGCTCATGAGGAGCCTCATCCCCATGCTCTGGGGTTGCTTGGCTGTATTTATGATGAGAAGGCCCTGGGGTGTTTAATAAACTGCCTGGTTTGTCTAATAAAACCCTCCCATGCCTTGCTGCTGTTACAAGCTCATGTCACTGTGCTGTTGGCACAGCGCGAGAGCATTTTAAATTCTCGTTGTGTCTATTTAATTTTTATAGAAGCAAAATGATTTAAGACTTAAAGCGTATTTTCTAACATAAATGTACTGAGGTACCTAGGTATGCAGATCTATAAATATGCTATAAAATTTATGAAAATAGTAATGGGATTGTTTTATTGAGGGGGGGACCGAGTCTTACTCTATTGCCCTGGGGTTGAGTGCCGTGGCATCATCACAACTCACAGCAACCTCAAATTCTTGGGTTCAAGCGATCCTCTTGCCTCAGCCTCCAGAGTAGCTGGGATATAGGTGCCCACCACAATGCCCAGCTAGTTTTTTTCTATTTTTAGTAGAGATGGGATCCTGCTCTTCCTCAAGCTGGTCTCTGAACTTACGAAACCCACCCATCTTGACCTACCAGAGTACTAGGGTTACAGGCATTAGTCACAGTGCCCAGTCATAATGGAATGATTTAAGGATAGTATAGGAACTAGCCACTGTGCATTCACAGATCATCTGCTTGGAGATCCATACTATTCCGAGAATCGCAATTTGTGCAATTAGGGGTTCTCGTTGTTATGCAGCATGCATTTATATAAAGCTGAATTTATTCTCTGTGCTTGATAGATTTTATCTTATTTTAATCAGATATTTTATATAAACTCCTAAAAGGTTAGGAGAGGATTGGACTTCAGCACTTAATTTCGCCAATTCCTTCCTGATATTGATGGAAAAATGGAGGCCCAACGAAGTTAAAGGATTTGCCTGAGATCACACAAGTAGTAACTGCAGGGCTGGGATTCAAGCCTATATATATATTTTTTGTTTGTTTGTTTGTTTTTTATTAGGATTAGGGCCCTCAAGCCTAGACTTTTAAACGTCAAATGTGGTGCTTCTTCTAGCATAATGAGAAGCCCTCAAGATACCTACATATGTCCCTGGCTTTCATACACATACCTGCATGAGAGGGACTGAACAGGTACGTATAAACATGTACATATGTGGGAAGGAGATCAGCTGTGACATCTGTCATCACTGGCCACTGGGACTCACGTGGCCTGCCTGGTTGCTTGGGTGGGGGTCTCTTTCCTCCCTCACTGCTCCTCTGGAATCCCAGGTGTAGCTAAGACATAGTAAAAATCACGCAAACTTGGACATTGGAATAGCTGACTTTCAAGCCAGCTGCCCCTTAACCTCTCTGACCTCAGTTTCCCCACTTGTAAAATGGGGTTACTTTCTCTTGTCATCCTAATGCTGACTATAGGACCTGTCCTATAAGATGCAAATGGTATTGGCTTAAAGCTCACCCCAGGGTAGGAGACAAGCTTCCCTAACAGTCCCTGTGGGTAGAAAAAGGGCCGGAATGTGGGTAGTGTTTCCTCACCCACTCTAGCCCTGACATCTGTTTATTTTGAATTGATTTGGTAGATGGTTTCGCTGTCTCACACATGCTGTCCCTTTTTCACAGCACATTGGTGAGAAACCACAACCCCCTTTGCTTGATTTGCTCTTAGTGAACACAGGAATCTATATATTTGTAGTGGACATTATATTACAGAAGACACGGTTTAAACTTTTCTCTCATGTAAAAGAATTCTGGAAGTAGGCATTTGTCTTAGTCATTTTGTGCTACTATAATAGAATAGAATAGAATTATAGAATACCATAGACTAGGTTATTTATTTATTCATTCTTTTATTTATTTTGAGACAGAATCTCAGCATGTCGCCCTCGGTAGAGTGCAATGGCGTCACAGCTCACAGAAACCCCTCAATCTCTTGGGCTTAAGCGATTCTCTTGCCTCAGCCTCCCAACTAGCTGGGACCATAGGTGCCTGCCACAATGGCTATTTTTTTCTTGTCTATCAAGCACAGAGAAAAAACTCAGCTTTATATAAATGCATGCTGCATAACAACGAGAACCCCTAATTGCACAAATTGCGATTCTCAGAATAGTATGGATCTACAAGCAGATGATCTGTGAATGCACAGTGGCTTGTTCCTATACTATCCTGTTGTAGTCGTCATTGTTATTTTTAGTAGGTCCATGCCGGATTCGAACCCCCCAGCCCTGGTGTATGTGGCTGGTGCCCTAACCACTGATCTGCAGGTGCCGAGGCAGATTAGGTAATTTATAAAGAACAGAAAGGTATTTCTCACAGTTCTACAGGCTGGGAAGTCCAAGATCAAGGCACTGGCAGGTACTATGTCTGGTGAGGTTGTATCCTCTGGAGTGCAAGCTAGCTAAGCCCTGCCGCATAAAGCCTCTTTTAAAAGAGACTTAATTCCATTAATGAAGGAGAAGCCCTCACAAGCTAATGACCTCTAAAAGGCCCACCTGTTAACACTATCACATTGGAAACATTTGAATTTTGGAGTGGACACATTCAAACCATAGCAATATTCTAGGGATGGTATAGTAGTTCTACTATCTATCAGCATCCTTATCTCCTCCTGCCTTTCTGCTTTTCTGTACTTAGCACAAGTTAGTTATCACCTATCAAGGTCACCTTGTGACTACAGAATGGCTGCTGCAGCACCAGTCATTACATTCCTTTTACAGACAGGAAGAAGGAAGGCCAAGAAGGGGCCTACCAATTGAGTCAGTCTCCTTTTTAGGCAGTTTTCCCAAAGTCCTATATAATAGTTCCATTTCACTGGCCACAAGTTAGTCAGATGACTGCTCTTATCTGGATGGGAGGCTAAGAAATCTCATTTTTCAGCTGGGCATATTTCCACCCCACAGCCCTCAACTCAGCTCTGGATATGTCTTTGCATAGCCAATGAGTCATTTTTCTCTGAAAACTAAGAGAACTAAGAGGTAATCACATTGCTGAAGGGAGGGAGCTGCAGTAGAAAAAACGGCTGGATTGTTCACCTGCTGTCTTCACTAGCAGTCTCTGAAAGCGGAAGGGGCAGCAAAGATACGCTATCCCACTGATAGGCAATTTGCCACCCTCATTAGAAGGCAGAAGTGGTTACAGTTGCCTTTTTATTTTTCTACTATTTACACCGGAGGATTGTTGGGAGAAAAGGATGGATAGGAGAAAGCGTCTTATAAACAATGCATGCTACTCAATGACAGAAATGATCGTTTATCATTATTGTGTCTGTTGTCATATCGCCTCAGTCTGCCTGCTCAGTGAAAGAAAAGGGTTTTCTTGCAGAGAGAAAGTGAAAGCCAAAGAGAAAAAGAGAGAAGAAGGAGGGAGAAGGGGGAAGAGTAGAGACAGAGATAGGAATACTGAGCAGAAAGAGGGAGAAGGTGAGCGAGAAGAGAGGGAAGGTGGGAGGGAGGAAGCCAACGAAAGGGAGAGGGGGGGAGAGGAGGAAAAGAGAGAAGGGAGGAGAGGGGAGCAGCATAAAAGCCTATTGACGTCATTGTTGTGACAGCACAGACATGTGCACACACCCCTCCGGTACATACCACTCCAGTTCCTCTGGCCATTTAAAAATATCTTCCTGGGCAGCGCCTGTGGCTCCGTGGGCGGGGCACCAGCCCCATATACCGAGGGTGGCGGGTTCAAACCCGGCCCCGGCCAAACTGCATCAAAAAATAGCCGTTGTGGTGGGCGCCTATAGTCCCAGCTACTGGGGAGGCTGAGGCAAGAGAATCGCCTAAGCACAGAAGTTGGAGGTTGCTGTGAGCTGTGACGCCACAGCACTCTACCGAGGGGGATAAAGTGAGACTCTGTCTCTACAAAAAAAAAAAAAAAAAAAATCTTCCTCATTTTCAAAGTAATATTTGTATATGAAAAGTATGTGCAACATATGAAGTGACACAGGAAGGGTGTTTTTTAACACCTTTTATTGATGTATAATTGACATGATGCACATAGGGTGTTTTTAACACCTTTTATTGATGTATAATTGACATGATGCACATAGTTAAAGTGTATAATTCGATGCATTTGAAGATAAGTACACACTGTGAAACAAACACTGTAATCAGTATAATGAACGTACCACCCCAACGGCACCCTCCGTCTCCTTTGCAGATCCCCTCTTTGCTCCTGGCTGGTTACCACCCTACCCCCGTCACCCACTGGACGGCCTCTCTAGTCGGGTTGCATTTTTTTGAATTTTATACAAATGGAATATAAAATTCCATCTATAATGTAGGCACACTTTTTTTTTTTCCCCCTGGGGGACAGGCCTGGCTTCTTTCATTCAATAGAATAATTGAAAAAAAAAAAAAAACAAAAACAAAACAGAGAGGACTAACTTATGATACCATATAGACCCACCCGAATGGGAACGGTTAGCATTCACCCTCCAGCTTGCCTCCTTTTTTTTGTTTACTTAGCGTGATCTATACCAAGAGAAAAGTTGGAAAACACGCATACATTTGAACATATAATTATAAAGCACAGGTACTTCCTGCCAGGTCAGGGGAGGGAGGCTTGCAAGCAGCTGTGGCCTCTGGCCTCCTGCCCCAGGGAGGTCATTGCCAGCCTCACTTTGGTAAGAATCGTTTTCTTGCCTTTCTTTTTGGTTTTACAACTTATGCACGCATCCCAGGTTAATGGGTGGAATTTTCTATGAGTGAAACCATCCTGCTTGTCTTCTTCGAGACTTGCCTTTTTTGCTGTTCAGTTTAACAGCTGTAGCATCTTGCCTTGTGCAGGGCAGTGCAGCGTAGCCCAGGCTGGAGAGAAACCTTTTAAATGTGATCAATACAGTTCGGTCTTCTGTGGACACCTGTAGCCATCAGTCCTCACGGGATAGAAACAATCAAAGCAGATTTTCCATTCTTCATGAATATGCAGGCAAAAATCCTAAAGAAAGGCTTGGCGCCTGTGGCTCAACAGGCTAAGGCGCCAGCCATGTACATCTGAGCTGGGAGGTTCGGATCCAACCCGGGCCCGCCAAACAACAATGACGGCTGCAACCAAAAAATGACCGGGCATAGTGGCAGGCGCCTGTAGTCCCAGCTACTTGGGAGGCGGAGGCAGGAAACTCGCTTGAGCCCAGGAATTGCAGGTTGCTGTGAGCTGTAATGCCACAGCACTCTATCCAGGGGGACAGCTCGAGGCTCTATCTAAAAAAAAAAAATCCTAAAGAAAATATTACCAAACTAAATCTAGCATTATATGAAGAATTACATGTCATGATTACATGGAATGTATGAAAAGGTAGCCTTGGTTTAACATCTGAAGATCCATAAAAATAATGTACCTAGTACCTTATTCACAGAATAAATGACAAAAACCACACAAACACAAAGGAACAACCAAAGCAAAGCATCCCCTAACTCCTGGATGTCAGGCCAACACCCTCACCCTATGTCCATAGAAAGTTAATTTTGCAAATGTTTACATATATCAACCACAAACGTTTACAACAATATCAGAATATTAGAATACCCAGATAATTTCTTTTTTTGAAGAAGCAAGCATAAAGATGATTTTTAAAAAATCGCAAACTTTTCTCTTTTTTTTACATTGTGTTGAGCTGAAGATGGCTGGTTAAATTTTCTGTAGGAAAAAGGAAAAAAAAGAAAGAAGTTGGACATTCCCTTTCAAAAGATAGTTTCCATTCTTTTTTTTCAAGCCTTCAATCTGGAAGTTCCTAGATGCCGTCACTCACATTCTTCTTGAAATGATGCTCTCATGAGCTAAGGGCTCAAAACTTACTTCCATGTTTTTTCATACATAAGAAATCTTACAATAAGAGTAATTTAAATCAGTGATTTTCAGTCTGAGACTTTTACTTAAAAAGGGGCTCAATGTATTATTCAAGCATCAAGAATAATGATTTTGACCTTGCCCCCTGCATCTTACAGTTAGATTATTCTGTCCCTCCCCAGCCCTGTCTTAAGAAGCATTTTAATTTTCCAAACCATCAGTGTCTGCTGGCATTGTGGTTTACAAACACTTTTCTCATGTAGTGAATAACTGGATGACCTCCTCGTGAAACAAAGAAATAATTTTAATCCCTGTTGTACAGATGAGATAATTGGGGCATAAAGAGAGGAGGGGTTTCAAGGCTATACATCCAGAAAGTCATGAGGCCAGCTTCACATTTCTCAGTCAAGGTACATATAAAGCATCCACATTTCCATGTTGCCTTCTCTCCCCAAAGGGGAGGAACAGCCCTCGGTGTTTTGTTTAACTTGAGGTGTGCTGGTACTGCTCTTTGGGTATGTGGGGGCACGATGAGAGAAGAGCCATTTGAATCTCAGAAGGTCAGTAAGAAAATGGACTTTTCAGGAGGTGGGGAGAAGAAGGGTAGTTGGGGAGGCAGTTATCCTCTGATGGCAGGGAATAGGTTTTGCTTTTCAATCAGCCTGTGCTCTGGATCCCACTCACTCTTCGTCTCCCACACCTTCCTGGCTCTTTTCCTCCATGCTCCAATCTTGTGATATTTCTTTTTTCATTCTTTCATTTAGGAGTTGTCATTGTACTGCAATGAAGGACATTGTCTCTCCTCCACTTATTGATGTATTCATTTATTAATTTATATCACTGTAGTCTTAAGGAGTCTTATTAATTCCGTGGGATTTCACCGTCATATTGTACAGGATTTGGTTGGTGGAAACCCCTTCATTCTGGCTCCTATGTTGTTTTGGAGTGTTTCTATAATTCTTTGAGCATAGCCTTACTTTGGGGTACAAAAAGGTACCCTAAGCTCATTACGAACTTTCATTGCCTCAGGCTGAAATTCCTAGTATTTTGAAAATAGGTGCTCAGTGTTGAAAGTTTGAAGGCGTGAGCCATTGCAGAAGCCAGAAGGGAGAATACAATTTTCCAGAAGGATATGACTCTCTTTGGCCTTTAAATAAAGGGATTAAGAAGACAACTGCGCCCAAGGATAAACACACCTGTTTCTCTTAAGTTTCTGATGATGCCAGTTTTATAGAACAGAATTTCAAACTGAGCTTCAGATGACACTCGATGGGGAATGAGAGATCTATTTCGTGGGATGGGGTCACCGGAGATAAATCGGGAATGTACTGCCTCCATTTCTAACAGTGCTCAGAGTCGCTCTGAGGAGGCCGCAGTGTAAGAAGCCACAGCGACCTCAGAAATTCACGGTGTAGAGGATCATGTTCCTGCTAGGTGGGCAGGCTGACCTCACTGTACCTTCCTGCGCGCAGAGGTGCAACCAGAGCCTGCTCCAAGACATGATGCTTTGATCACGGCTCCTTTTCTTTTCTCTTAAAGATGGTTTTAATTAGGAGAGATTTCAAGCTTACAGAAAATTACAGAGAATAATGTTGCAAGCCGAAATGTACCCACCACTAGATTGATGAGATGTTAACATTTGCTTTAGATTCGTTTGAAAAGAAATAAAACTCCAGATAAGATTGAAGCCCAAATGTTCTTCTGTTCCCTCCTCTTTCTATCCAGAGGTAACTCTCAAGTTAGTAAGCATCTTCTCAGTCACCATTATTAATTTATTTTTGCACGAGGAAACACCAATATATAATTTGTCTTGCGTATTAAAACAATTTTATAAGCAGCACCATACTGCTTGCATCCTTTTCCAATTTAGTTTTGTTTTTTACCTAATACTGAGATTTAACCCCATTAATGTAGATCTAGTTCATTCATTTTACCTGCTATATGGTATGTTGTTGTATAATAATACTACGATGACATGTGTGATGTGATATTACTCTCATTCGTTTTAATGCTTTGTACATTCTCTTAGATTTTCTTTAGGGATAATAAAATCACCTGGAAATAATGATACTTTTGTTTTTTTACTTTCTATTCCAAACCGCTTATTTCTATTTCTGGTATATTGCTGAATCGGAGTTTGAATAGGAATTATTTTCTTATTCTTTTTCTGATTTTAAAGGGATTATAAGGTTTGTATTTTTAGGTATGACACTTGTGGTCAGTGTTTGATAGATTTCTTTTTATCAGGTTAATTACTAGTTTACCAAGTATATTGCAAAAAGTGTTCTCCAAATAGCTTTTTTTCCAATATCCGCTCAAGACTGACTTCATTAAGTTTCTTCTTGTGCACCCGTTACATAACTGTGTAATTTTCTCCTTGTAATATCTTAATTTACTTAATTACACAAATAGATTTCCTGATGTTAAAGCATCCTCTCTTTTTTGAAAAAGAAAAGACAGAATATCATCTTATCTCTTTTTTTTCAATCATGCTGTATTTCTTTTCTACATTGCCTGATGAAGTTTGTGAAATCTATCTTGCTGGCTATCTTTGTCTGTTTTTAAAGATTCTGTATTTGTGTACATGCTGGAGGTGGGGCACCTGTACAAATTCCCCTCATATCCTTGTCTGGTTTTGTTATCCAGACTCTCTTAGCTTAAAAAAATAACTTTAAAAGTTATTCAGTGCATGAAAGAATTTATGTGTAATTGGAATTACCTGTTGTATGACAGTTTAGTGGCTCCATCTTTAAAACCACCTATAATTTGTGGGGGGAAAATTTAAAACTATTAATTCAAGCTCCTCCTTAATTATAAAGCTAATTTGGTCTTCCGTTTCCTCTCAAGTTAGTATTGGCGAATGTATTAGTTTAGGTTAGGGATCGACAAACTGTTACGTAGGAACCCAGTCACACTCACTCCTTTTCGGATGACCTCTTTTCCTGTTACAATGGCAGAATTGAACAGTTGTGACAGAAACACAGTATGGTCTACAAAGCTTAAATAAAATATTTCCTATCTGATCCTCTATAGAAAAAGTGTGTCAGTTCCTAAACAAGATTATCGATATTGGCAGGAATAGAGACAACCCCAGGGCAATTCTTGGAGTCAGCTGCTGTTGGTGGCACAGTCTGCATTAGTTCATGGCTAGCCTGCCTGTGGAGGACATGAACCATGAACCAACTACAACATCAACTTAGGAACGTTCTCTGCAATGCAGTGAATTGATCATCTGGCAGACTGATGGTTCCGGCAAACTGACTTTTGGAAATCTAATTTTCAGCACATTTTCTTTAAGTGTACATGTTTTTGTTCTGGGCTTACTTCCTTTGGAAAGGCCAAGTGGTGCTTTGAATAGACTAGCACACCAGTTTTAGCTGAGAGGCAGCTATTTTTA
Source organism: Arctocebus calabarensis (assembly GCA_963573935.1). Classification (NCBI taxonomy): domain Eukaryota; kingdom Metazoa; phylum Chordata; class Mammalia; order Primates; family Lorisidae; genus Arctocebus; species Arctocebus calabarensis. Next base: position 17,841 of record CAUYON010170921.1, read on the forward strand.
CTTGAGGATTTATTTACTTGGTTGCCTTTTAAATCCAAGGGTTAGATGATGAAGGACTTGGCTTCATTTTGCTCCTTCCACCCATAATTTGAAAAGCCCCTTGTAAAGAGAGAAAACACGTGGGTTCTGGGAGGCAAGCAGAGGGGTCAAAAAACCAAGGGGGCTGGAGAAAGGGAGAGAGAGAAGGGAGATCACAGAGGAGATACTCACTCAGGGTGTCAAAGTGAGACTTAATGTGAACTAGTAAGACTCCAGGGTAGAAGTGAAGAACGTTTGTCCTGTCCTCTGGACTGGACTCTGTCTGTGTCTGCGTGTAGATATGGGAGAGAAAGAGAAAGAGAGAGAGAGTTTGCTTGTTTGTCTAATTACCAAAATGAGTCCTGCCCTTCTTAATGTTAGATGGGCAAACTAAAACCCATGTAGAGATCTCTGGGGGCTGCCCAAGGTCATGTGTCTATAAGTCACAGAGCTGGGTTCCCCACATTTATCTGATTCAAAGACTTCCCAGGGACCCCAAACCCCCCTCATTGGCAGATGCACATTCATTCAGCTAACTTGCCTCCCTGCAGCTCGTGAAAACCACCTGTAGGGCTCACCCACCCAGACGGCCTGGTGTGGGGGAGAACCGCACAGCAGGGCAACAGTCAGCGCCCAAGGCCCCCACCAACGTGTCTGCTTCTGGTTTCCGTCTTTCTTTCTCAGCAGAATCAAAGTTTTGAGGGGAATCCCTCTTGCCTTCAGTGAGTCGCCCCGGGAGACAAGTGGCTTAAGTCACTCTAACCACAGCGCTGGGACAGTGACCACAAAGGGTGACCACAGAGGTGGGGAGCCGGGCTGTCTGGAGGGCATTTCCTTTTCCATATGTGTCCAGAGAGGGTACTGCTCTCCACTCGTCCTGGGTCTGTCCATCCCCCTTGATTCTCCTCCAGTCTGATTGTTCTTAGCCACAGATGTGGCTATGTCATTTCCCCAGAGCCCACAGAGTGGCGTCCACACTCCCTAGCAGGGCATTCGGGGCACTTCTCCAGCCCATGGCAGCTGCCCTTGCCTCTGTGTGTCTTGCTATTTCCAGAGAACACCAGTTGCTTCTGTACCTCTGTGCTCCTGCGTAACTGTGGCCAGAAATTCTCCACACATTCTTACTTCCCATAAAAGTACATCATGGCTGCCAAGATGCTTGCTCTTCTCCCTCATTTGATCTTTGGCACAGCCCTATGAAGAGGTAGGGCAGGGGTTTATAGCTCCATTTTACAGATAAGAAAACAGATTCAGAGAGGCTGAGTGTCTTGCCAAAGATCAGGATGGTAGGAGAAAGAATGGGAACTTGAACCAAGGCTCCCAGCCAGGGCTCTTTTCTGTACCCACTGTCCTTGTAACTCTGTTCTCTGTGGCTACCCTGGCTAAGATCACAACCTCTATGTGTGGGTAAAGTTGAGATGGATATACGGGAGCTGAGTCTCTTTTCTTCTGGGGAATTTCCAGGATGCTTTTGGATGTGCTATAAGGAGTTCCCAGTAATCTAGGAGGAACACATCACTCTATCCATTTTAGGACCATGAATGTTGAGTAACTTGCTGCATACAGCACATAGTCCCTAGGGGGTCCACTTAGAGCTCCTTGAATCTAGGCAATGCATTTGCCATTTGGTCTGAAGTATCCTGGGCAGTCTGGGGTACTTCTGTTCATCCAGGAGCTTTTCCTTATTTTGAACTAAAATTTGCCTCTCCAGAATGCCCTGCTCCTCCTCCCTCTGTCTGCTGGAGCCCCACAGAGTGATCTGCTTTCTTCACTGTTGACAGCCTTCCTGGGATATGGCCACACTGAATGCCTGTCCCTGAGTTTCTGTTTCACAGGCTGAGTGACCTCAGTGCTGTCAAGCACCTCAATTGCTTTTTCAGGGGCTTGAAGTCTAGACCCTTTGATATTTGGACCACCTCCTCCAGAAGCGGGGGCTACATGGCAGGGAGGTGCACACTTTGCAGGCCATCATTCGGCTGGCGGGGAGGAAAGTGTGTTGGGCTTTATTGCGGCTTCCTCCAATGGATGGGCAACTGGCTGTCAGGCACAGAGTGGAGGGTCACCAAGAGGGGAGGAGGAGGAGGAGGAGGAGGAGGCAGAACCCTGAGTGAGATGCAACACAAATAGTGGGGCAGGGTTCCTGTGGGCCTGATTCTCTCCAGTGCATGCTCCCTGGGAGGCTCTGGTTCAGACCAGCCCCCAGCCCTGTGCTGGTCACAGAGTGAGCGACTTGGGGGGATAGTGTTGGATGTTTGCAGGCCTTCCGCCTCAGTGGGTGGAGATGGTGTTTTGCAGAGTCCATACTCTGATCCCTTAGCCTTTGGTTTCCTGGACTCTGTTGGTAGCTCTTTACCTCTGGTTCTGGTGTCCTCCAGGGACGCCTGGCTTTACTGGCCCCTTGGTTGGTCTTGACAGAATGAGGGGAGACAAGAACAGGCAGCGCTAGCAAGTGCCCAGTACGGCCTTCAGGTTTATAGTTGCACTTACACTGTGGGAATGTTCAAAGAATTTAAAAAGGTAGCACATAGGTGCTTCGTGTAATGTCTGACTCTGTGAAGGGCAGGTACTCTTATTATTCGCCCTGTGAGGGTCCCTCGTGGCTCCCAGAGAAGTTACCCTTTTGGCGCTTTGAAGGGCTGAGTGAGGTTTGTCACTCCACACTCTGAAAACACCTGTGGGCTGAGAACTGGACTGGACAGCAGGACTGGGGCTCGGCCTGGGCTCTAAGCCGCTGTGTGACCTAAGGCAAGATCTTTCCCTTTCTTGGGCCTCTGTTTTTTTTTTTTCCTGGAAGAGTGTGGGCTAGGAGATCTTTAAGGTGCTTCAACCCACTGAAGCTGCAGGTTATGGGGAGGGGTAACTCTGATGCCCTTGACTCTTGCTGTGGGGATGGGCCTCTATCTGGAATCCACCATGTGCTGAGCCAGCCTGCTGGTTCCTTGGTGGGCCATAGCCAGTGTGCTGGAGATGGCGGGTGTGGAACTGGGGTTTCTGAGGTCAACACTGTGACGTCCCCTTTTGCGTGAAGGCAGGAGCTGGGACTGCTGTCTGTACTCTGCATGCCCTGAAGACGCCTTCAGGAAGGGGATGCTGCCTAGATCACTCACAGGTTCTCTTCCTGCCTGCCCCAGGCAGCCAGACTCATGTCCTCAAGTCACAGGGAGAGTTCAGCATGTCCTTCTGTGACACATGGTAGGAGGGCGGTAAAACCCAACTCCTCCTGGAGGGCAGGTGATCCTCACAAAGTAACCATGCCTGACTCAGAGGCTCGCCTGGCAGCCCCCAAACCAGCTGTTCTCTGGGCCACTACATAGAAATCATGCCACGGAGGATGGCATCAGGCAGCAGGAAGGTCCCATTACCAGCCTGGGCAGAGAGCGTGTCCCTGGCTCTGGGGCCCACGAGAGGAATGTGATGTCAGCCTGGCACCAGCTGGCCGGCAAGAACAGCTAACTCTCAGTGGGAAAGCTGAGATGAAGCCCCAAGTTCAAGCTTGGCCATTGGCCTCAGGACAGAGATTGCTGACGATCTGACCCAGTGCCGGCCCCTCGAGGCTTGGACCCCTCGAAGCCTAGCCCCTAATCCCACCCTCACCTGACTGGCTGTGTCCTTCACTCAGCTCTTGTCCCTTCTCCGAGCCTTGGCTCACCCATCTGGGCTGAATGTGAAGGTGTTTATAGAACCAATTTTGTGTGTAATGACTTACAATGCGGGGGCTCTGTTCCTTCAGCCTTTAATGGAAATGTAACCATGAGAGGGGAAGAATCCGTCATAGACCTGTGCCCACGGTCTGCCTTTTCACCCCTTCCTCACTGCATCCTAACCTGAACTGGTACCTACTTTCCTGTTTTCTGGAAGGAAAATCATCCTCCTTCTGGATTTTAGGAAATGACAAGATGGACTTCTCAGGATATAGTTGACAGAGGTTTGGGTTGACCCAGGAGATCTTATTTCTGGTTTCGTTTCTTCCAGTAGGGTCCTTGAGCAATTCTAGTCCCTTTCTTGGCCTCTGTTTCCCTCAGAAATGTCAGGTATTTAGGCCACGTGATTTTAAAATTTCCTTCCGTTTTACAATTTAATGTCTCTAATTTACCCTTGGAAATTTGTTCCCATCTCTGTGTCTTACAAATGAATTAAATGGGAATAACTTAGAAGTGAAACAACTTTGCTCAGAAGGACATTGAAACTCTCAATCTCTGACATGGAAAACTTTCAGAAACGTGCAGCTCCTCACCCATCTGCAAAAAGAAAAAAAAATATGTGCTTAAATATAAATCCTCAGAGTGGAGGATTTTGTAAGTGGCCATAAGCAGACACACTTACCCCTTCCGACACACCAGGTAAGCAGGAGTTTTGTAGAAAGCTTGTCTCTGAATGAAAGTCAGGCAAAAACTGTCCTTGTCCCTAGGCTTTGCTGGGATTACCTTCATGATAGAGCCATGATTTATTCCCCACAAGCCTCGGGATTGTCTGAGGGGATTCCAGAAGCTTCACATGAGCAGCAAATAGCCAGTATCCTGGGGCTGCTTGCCAGTGAGGTGACCTCTGTCAGTGTCTGTTGCCACCACCTGCTGATTGGGAGTTGGCCATAGCGGCCCGGAGTCCTCGTGGCATCCTGGTCATGTGAGTCCCTTGGCAGGACCTGGTGCTCAGTGATCCCGGTATTTGGGTGAGGACTTCTGCCATAGAGCTGTGGGCATGACTGTGTCAGTGGTTCACCCGCGTGTGCTGGAGGCAGGCCACGTTCCAGGCAGCCCTCTGGGCCATTCTGTCACCCTGCTCTGTCAGATGTCTGACACTCAGCTGTGCATGATGACCTGGAATTTATGTTGTTACTGGAGGAACCCTGGGCTCCTGCCACCCATGAGCTGGGCTGAACACCGAGCAGGAGAGAAAGAGGAAGAGCTTTCTGAATGCCAAATCTTATGGGAAAATTTATAGAAAAGTTGAACTATTCCCAAGTAAACTCATTAGCCTAGACTAGGTTAAAGATTCCTCTGTGCCTGACTGCAGACCTGTGATGATTTGTGAAGAATGTTTATCGTTCCATAGCAAAAAGGGAAGGATAAAGCTAGTAGAATGAATTTCATAAAACGAATGTAACTTGAGGAATTGTTCTTTATTTTTAGATGACATCTTTGTTAGTTTTAAATATTAATTAAGATTCTTTTCCCTTATAAAACAGTGGTGATATTAAACGGCAATTGGTTTTTAAAATGTACTTATCTGGTAACCCTATGTCCATCCTCTGTGATTGAAAATAATATTTTTACTGCTTCATAAACACCAAACATCTAGGAACCACTGGCTCTCAGAAAACTCATGGGTGGAGATTGGAGAAGGCGCAGAAGACCAAGATGAGATGATGAGAGCCTTGATCTCTGTGACAGCAGAGGGCCTTACCATGGTGGTCCCACATTCTAGCACATGAGTTAAGAACCCCATTTTTTGCAAAGGGTCAAGTAGTAAATATTTAAGAATTTTGGGGCCATACTGCCCTGTCACAACTATTTCTGCTCTCTTGGCATGAAAACCTCCATAAATGATGATATGTAAAAGAATATATAAACAAACACATGTGACTGTATTCCAATAAAACTTTATTTATAAGAACAAGTGGCAGGCCTGATTTGCCTTGGAAGTTTGTGGTTGGCTGACCCAAAGTAGCATAATGCCTAGCATCTAGTGGGTGTTCAATACGCATTTATTTAATTTATACAAATGAAGTGCCTGGTAAGGAGTTGTTATGAGAGCTCAGGCCTGGATGTTGAAGGCTCAGCCCGGAGCAGGGCAGGAGGGAAGGAGAGATAATGTGGACATGACTGAGTCAATGTGATAGGAACATGTTTAAAGAGAGAAAGAGAAGTCACACATGGCTGGAATTAAAGCCCTAATTCCTCAGGCCCTATTTTCCATGCCCCAAACCATGCTCCCAGAACACAGAGCCCTATTCTGTTTCAAAACCCTGCCTCTTCCAAACTAGAATCTTAGCTTTTGAGATTGTTTTTGCCATAAATTTCAGAATTTCAGAATTCGATTCTTTCCTTTTCATTTACAAGCTTCAGGTATTCAAGGTTTGCATGGGGGTACGTCGTGAGTGTGTTCTGATTTTGTTTTAACAGGAAAAGGGCTGTGCTTTTGAACAATGACAATGCAAATGCACTTGTACCTTATCAAAATATTTTTTCCATCTTATTTGCTATTAAGAAGCGGCATGGAAACTGGGAGAGGGTGCTGCTCTTGGCAAAGGCGTGATGAATTGGTTTTGTATGTCTGCAGAGATGGGAAGACGTCCAGTTGGGATGTCCGGTGGCACTGAGAATTCCACCCAAGTTCACCTGATCAACAAGTATGGCTGGAGAGTCTCTGGGATAAGCTGGGAGAACAGAATAATTTTATAACAGTATGGAACAGCCAGAAAAGCTGAAGCTTAACCTTTGAAAAATGCCCATAGGGTCAAAAGACAGAAATTAAGGCAGTGAAGCAGCCCCGGAAATGGGCAGCACATCAGGACTGGGTATTGTTACTGAAACCAGGGAAAGAGGATCTCTCCAGGGGAAGAGCTTGGCTAGCAACATCAAATCCTGTGCTTTCTCCCCTGGGTTAACTCATTCCTTCACCAAACACCTGAAGCTTCCTTATCTCTGTCTGGTCATATTTCAGGAGATGGAGACATAAAATCAAATCCAGCCCTCACCCTTGGAAGCACTTTATACAGTGTGTGTGCCGGAGAGAGACACAGTCTCAGATCACTCATTGTAAGGCCTCCCACAGAGGGCTGGCCACAGTGTACCCCTTACATCACCTGTCAGCAAGCGAAAGCAGAAGGGAGAGGGAATTCAGTGTACCCCCAAACTGCTTGGAGGTGATGTGGATTTTGGGGGGTACTGAGTTCCCTGTCTTCAAGAGTTTTCAGGAGTTGATGAACGAACAGCTGGTGGGAATATTAAAAAGGGGGTATAAGTCTCAGTTATGCCCTTTCAACTGTGAGATTAAAAAACAAATATTCTGTTTCTTTCTTTTTTTTTTTTTTGAGACAGCATTTTACTCTGTTGCCCTGCGTAGAGTGTGGTGGCATCATATCTCACAGCAACTTCAAACTTTTGGGCTCAAGAGATCTTCTTGCCTCAGCCTCCCTCGTGGCTGGGACTACAGGCATGCACTATGACGCCTGGCTAGTTTTTCTATTTTTAGTAGAGACTGGGTCTAGCTCTTGCTCAGCCTCCCAGAGTACTAGGATTACAGGGGTGAGCCACCATACCTGGCCTAAAAAAACAAACAACAAGAACAAGAACAACAACAACAACAACAAACAAATATTCTGATGCCACTTCTTTTTCTCTATTTTCCTAGGTAGATTCAGGCAGCTGGGACCATTGATTCTGCTTGCGGGTGTCGTTCTAGGAGTGGCACTGTGCTGAGAATGAGCCCGAGACAGCAGACAGCAGGCGGAGCCTTATGTTCTAGCCACTCTGACATTGACACACTGAGAGACCGCACAAATCCTTTCCCTCTCCGAGCCTTATTAGGCCCCTCTGCATCATGGTGAATTAGATTGGGTGTTCTTGGTGGTCTATTCCCGTGTTTCTCATGCAGACTCTGGGGAAGGACCATTTTGGAGGGGGGGCATTTATACTTTATTGAGGCATAATCCACATACCATATAATTCAACTGTTTAAATGGTTCTGAGCTTTTTCATGGAACTGTGCAGCCATCACTGTAATTAATTTTAGAACGCTTTCATCATCCCAAAAGAAACCTATACCCTCTAAGCCATCAACTTCTAATTCCCCTGTTGCGTTCTGCCAGCCCTAGGTTACTTTGTGCCTCTAGAGATTTGCCTGTGCTGGACTTTTCATGCAAATGGGTCATACCACATGTGTTTCATGTGTTTGGATTCATCCGTACATCCAAGGGTCATCCATGTTGTAGCATGTATTGGTACTTTATTCCCTTTTACTCGAGTGCTGAGAAATATTTCACACATTTTGTTTATCCATCCATCAGTTGATGGGCAGCTGGGTTGTTTCTACCTTTTTGCTATGATGAGTAGAGCTGCTATAGCAATGGTGTATGTCTTTGATGTGGAGGCATGTTCTCAGTTCTCTTGAAAATGCGCCTAGGAGCGGAACTGCCAGATAGTTAATTGCTTCTCTGATATTATATCCTGTCCACCACTCCTCAGCCACAGTGAGGCATGTTCACCCCCACTTTCCTAATTCACTAACCCATGCATTGAGGATTCCATGATTTTGCCCACACTACTGTTACCCTGAGATGCTCTTCCTTCTCTTCCTTCATTCAGGGTCCAAATCTTCTGTTATAAGATATGAAAGGCCCAGCTCAAATGTCACTTCCTCTACAAATCTTCTTCCAAGGCTATCTCTTGAGGGAGCCATGCAACCTTGCATGCCTCCCTTACATCACCTTTTCAGACTTGGGTGGCTGTTATTTTGCACCCAGATCTTATTGCCCTTCCTAATCTATATCTTTCTTAGCTTTAGTATCTATACTCTGTTTTTTTAAATTTACTTTTATATTCTGAGTGTTTTGCAGATAACAGAATCTGCATAAATGCTTGACTAGTGAGAATTTGATGTGCTCTGTTATTTAATTATTTTAAGACACTACCTCTATACCCTGTATGGTTATCAGGATTGTGACAGCCCTTCACATCTTCTTGGAGTTAAAACACATCCTCCAAGCAGCACTTGGGGATAGGACTGAGCTGCCTTTTCTTCCTCTGGCCCATTCCCCTTGTCTCCAGTCTGACATGAGCATCTCAGCCTCTTCCTCACATTTCCAGCTACAATCTAATGAATTACACTGAAAAACAAAGTTATGAGTTTTGGATCCTGACTTCTTTGAGCATTGCTCATGACTTTGAAATTTATAAACACAGACAGCTGTCTTCCCAGATGACCTACCAAATCATATTCCCCTAGAAAGCAGAGCTCAATTAGCTGTTTCAAGCATCAGATAGTGCAGGGGACTAGATGACTTCCTGCTCTATGCAAGGTAGGAGGCAGCCTTAACAAATGGTCATCTGGTCTTAGGCTGAATGTTTCCAAGAGCAAGTAAACATGCTTCTAAGATCCCTTGGAGGGTAGAAGAGTTTTTCTAAGATCCCTTGGAGGGTAGAAGAGTTTTTCTTTACATTGGGCTAAAATCTGCTACCCTGCAGCTCTCAACCATTGTGCCTCGCTCAGCCTTGAGGCCCCTCCGGTTCTCTTCCACTCCCTGGCTCCAGCACAGCCCTTCAAGTTTTAAAAATAGGGCTGTGGTTTCTGCAGGTTCTCCTATCCAGGCAGAGGAGCCCAGTTCCTTCAGTAAGTTTTCGTAACTTAATAAGAAACAGTAAAAATAGTAAGGACTAAATAATCAGTAATAATACTTTGAGGCTGGGTGCAGCGGGTAGCTCATACCTGTAATCTTAGCACTCTGGAAGCCTGAGGTGGGAACATCGCTTGAGTTCAGCAGTTCAAGACCAGCCTGAGCAAAGTGAGACCGTATCTCTACTAAACGCAGAAAAGTTAGGCCACAGTTGTGGTGGGCACCTGTAGTCCCAGCTATTTGGGAGGCTGAGACCAAGAGGATTGCTTGAACCCAGGAGTTTGAGGTTTCTGTGAGGCAGGCTGAGACCATGGCACTCTAGCCTGGGCAACAGAGTGAGACTCTGCCTCAACAAGAAATACCTTGACTGGGAATACTACCAGTAATACTATAATAAAGAAGTGACAATATTAAAATCGTAGGCTTTAATATCTAATTGGAATAGTTAGCATGTGCTGGGCATCGTGCCAAGCGCTTAACGTGTGTTTGGGCTTTCCAGTCTCACAGCTGCTGTCTCAGGTAAGTTATCATTCTCACCTGACAGATGGGGCAAAGGAGGCTCAGGAAAAACAAGTAACTTGGCAGAAGTCACGGACTGACTGGTGGAAGTGAGTCTTGAGCACAAGCATGTCTTTTACTGGAGTTCAAAGTTTAACTTCTGGGTTACTAGTAGGCACAGCTTTACTCAGGGACACTGCCGGGTGAATGTGACCTTTTCCAGAGAGCTGACCACAGGGAGCCTGGCCTGCTTGTCTACGGCTTGGTGGGAGCCCAAGACTATGACAGAGACACGGGTTCCAGTGTGGACGCACCTGCCTTGAGATGTGAATTTCCACAAGGCCCCCTTCTGGACCAGATTTCAATCTATTCATTCATAAAAGGAATAGGCTGAAACAGATTGTCAGGTTGCTCTCAGCCTGTGATCTGGACAGTCCAACTTTCCTGCACGCAGTATATTCCTTCATGTCTCTGGGCCTTTGAGCCTCCAGCCCCACTGCCTGGAAGTTTCTTCCATCTTCTAATGCTGGACTCATCTTTGATAACTACTCAGCTTTGAAGAGCTGATTTAAGTAGCACGTTTTCTGTGTAGACGTTCCCTGAGCTCCGGGTGTGGTCAGCCTTGCTCCTCTCTGAGTCCTCAACACCTGCACGGCTCTCTGCTCTCAACTCATGATTGTTTACCCAGAGGAACCATCAACTTCTCAAGTGCAGAGACGTGTTTGTTCACTTGGCGCGGTACCGGCGGTGAAGGTCCTTGTCTTGAAGGACTCGAGGATTGCGCCAGTGGCTGTGAGCCGATTCCCCCTCACGTCTGCTAGGTGGCGCTGCAGCCCGCAGGAATGGAGCCCGCGGGCCTGCAAACGTCACCTCCGGCCAGTGGTGGCAGGGAGTGGCGGTGCAAGCTTCAGGCCAAACCGGGAGTCACTTGGCCAAAAGCCTTGGAAAAATAGAAGTTTCCATTTTCTCGTCCTCATCTCAGTTTTGAATCCTGCTAGTATCAAACGATTTATCTTTCCCATTCCTTGATGTCTAGCCTCACCCTTCCTCCTTCTCTGGGGCCTCATAGTGGGAGGAGAATTTAGACCTTCCTTTGCGCTTTGAAAATAGTCTTTGGGCTGTTCCACGTTTATTGTCTATTGTATGATCTGATGATTTTTGCCATGTGTCACTCTCACCTACTCCTTTGAAAAAAGGAGGGGAAAGATACTGTTCAGCACCGCATGGCAATATTTATGACCTACATGGATTCTTGCCATTTCAGACTTTTTTTTTGAGACAAAATCTCACTCTGTTGCCCAGGCTACAGTGCCCTGGGTTTGAGGGATCCTCTTGCCTCAGCCTCCTGACTACCTGGACTACAGCTACCTGCCACCAGGCCCAGCTAGTTTTTCTGTTTTTAGTAGAGGCCCATCTCACTCTTGCTCAGCCTGGTCTTTAACCTCAAGCTATCCTCCTGCCTTGGCCTCCCAGAGTGCTAGGATTATAGGCGGGAGCCACTGGCTTGACCCGATCTCATTACTGTTTGTTCACATCTGTTTTGTTTTCATTTTCCCATATCCCTTTCCACTCTTTTTCCAGCATCTCCCAAGGCCCTGTACTTCTGTCCTCTAACAGAAGGCAGGCAGCATGTTGCAGTGGCTAAGGGCATTGGAGTGGGACTGCCTGGGTTTGAAACTTGCTACTTACTGGTTGTACGACCTTGGTCAAATTTCTTAGCCTCTTGATGTGTCCTCATTTGTCAAGGGTTAATAATAAAAGTACCTATCTAACAGGGTTGTTCTGAGAATTAAATAAGTTCTTTACCTGAAAAAGAGCAGGTAAATGCTAAGTGCTGCAACACTTAACATAGAACTTACGATTGGATTCCATTCATTGTGTGTTTCATACTTCTCTTATGTTAGGCTGTGAACCCTAAGAAGGCACAGGTTGGGTCTGTCTGTTCACTGTTGTATCTTGGCTCCCAGAAGAGTGTCCCAAATATGATTAAGGCTTTGTTAAATTTTTTTGAAGGACCACAGTCTGTTTTATTTCTCCTTTATAATAAAAGTGAACTAAAAATATGATATATAATTTTGACCCACTTAAGTTGTCTATGATTTAAAAGCCTGAAAAAAAGTGATTCAGTAAATTTACTATTAATATTTTTATCGACGTGCTCAGACATACACAAAGTTTTAAGTATAAGGGTGTTCATAAAACAGTATTTATTATTTTAAAAATTGCTAACAATTCTTTAGAAATAATGAAATGGTTAAATGATGACGTACCCGTGTGATGAAATATATGCAGCTATTAAGTGATCTCTTCTGTGGAATAGTTAATGATGTGGGAAACATTCCAGACATAAACTTAAGTGATAAGAAGTAATCTACAAATCCAGATATACAGAATGGACACATAACTTAATCTTTCTAGTCCCAATTTCCTTACCTATAAAATTAAGAAAATAGGAATGCCTATCTCACGGGGATTGTTACAAAGTTTTTTTTTTTTTGTAGAGACAGAGTCTCACTTTATTGCCCCTCCATAGAGTGCCGTGGCATCACACAGCTCGCAGCAACCTCCAACTCCTGGGCTTAGGTGATTGTCTTGCCTCAGCCTCCCGAGTAGCTGGGACTACAGGCGCCTGCTGCAATGCGCAGCTATTTTTCTGTTTTTGCAGTTTGGCCGAGGCCGAGTTTGAACCTGCCACCTTCAGTATATGGGGCTGGCGCCCTACTCGCTGAGCCATAGTCACCGCCCTGTTACAAGGATTTTTTGTTGTTGTTGTTGTTACAAGGTTTTTAAGAAGTATGTTTTAAAGTTTTAAATAAATTATTTTATAAGTTCTGTGCATGAAAATAGGGGCTTAATAAATATCTACTATCATAAAATATATATCAGGAGAATGAGACTAGAAGGAAACACAGCAGAGTGTTAACTGGTAGTTAATATCAGATGGTAAGATTACAGGAGTTTTAATTTTCTTTTTTACAAAGACCAGTCTGTTAAGACAAGTAATATAGTGCTTTATTGTATTATCATTTTTTCTTTATTGTTACTTTCTCTAACCTTTTTTCTTTTTCTTTTTTAAAACAGAATCTCTTGTTGTCATCCAGGCTAAAGTACCATGGCCTAAGCCCAGCTCACAGAAACCTCAAACTCCTGGGCTCAAGTGATCCACCTGCTTTAGCCTCCCAAGTAACTGGGACTACAGGTATATACCACCATGTTCAGCTATTTTTTTTTCCCTACTTTTAGTAGAGATGTGGTCTTATTTTCACTCAGGGTGGCCTCAAACTCCTAACTTCAATTGATCCTCCCTCATCTGCCTTCCAGAGTGCTAGGATTATAGGTGTTAACTGCTGCAGCTGACCTACTTTCTCTAATTTTTAACAATGAACATGCATTTTTTTTGGTTTTTAATGTAGCAATGATGTTACTTCTTTGTATTTGTTAATGAATTAACCAACCCTAACATAACACTCACTCTATGCCAGGCTTTGTGACAGCCACTCAGGCTCTCTGGCCAGGTGAACTGATGTGGACCTTTCCCCTTAAGCTGGGAGCCCATAGAACTAACTTAATTCTGTTTGCATCATCTTTTATAAAAGATTCTGCCAAATATTCCTTCCCTGTGGGGATTTCTACATCTTTCTTTCTTTTTTTTTTTTGATAAAGTGTTTCTTCTATGACTCAGTAGTTTTCTCTTTTGCCATTTCTTCCTCAGACTTTCCTTTTTCACAACAAATTCCATGACTATCTTAACTGCCTTCCCCTGATTTTATCCCACACTCTCCCTTCCCATCCAAAACAAATAGCAATTCATCTCTCCCCCGCAAATGAAGTCAAGATTGTTGATAATAATCATTTTTACTTCTTTTAACTTCAAATAAAAATTAAGCATATGAGTAAGTTGGGATTACAAATCCAAGAGGAAAGGATGACTAATCTGATGGAAGATATTGGGAAATTTGGCCAACTATTTTGGAAAAAAAAGTGAGATTCCTATGACATACCACACAACAGAACAAATTCCAGATGAATTAAAAAATCACAGCTAAGAAAAATCTGAAGAAAATATTGGTGAATATCTCATCTCAGGGTGGGGAAAACCATTCAAAAGACTTCTGATGTACAAAGGTATATGTGTTTAAATGAACATAAAATCTCCTCCAAATCAACACACAATCCCCTTCAAAAAGGATAACAAAACTATTTGCAAAAGCTAGGACAAAGATAGATGTCCTTAAGATAGAAAAATGTCTTTACAAATCAATGGGAAACTTTGAATAGTTAGAAAAATGAGCAAAAATAAGCAAAGATAAAATATGGCAGATAAACCAGGGGAAATACTTTACACTATATCAAACAGATATTTCCATAATTGTATAAAGAGCTCCCCCAAATCAATAAGTAAAAGGACAAAAAACCCAAAAGGAAAGCTTGCAAAGGTTGTAAACAGATAAGTCACTGAAGAAGAAATAAAAATGGCCAACGAAGATATAAAAAGATGCTCAAATTGACCAATGAGCGGGGACATGCAATTCTTTTTTTTTTAAAGGCCCCTTTCCACCCATGAAATTGGCAAAAATGAAAAATTTAAAAGTAACCAGATCAGCAGGGACATGAGGGATGCAGGGGCTCTCCTATGTTCTCATTGGTGACAATATATAAATTGGTAAGGTGTCTTCTGCAGGGCAACTCATCAGTAAATTTTATTTTATTTTATTTTTTTTTAGTTTACTAATTAGTTTACTATTTATTTATTTATTTATTTATTTTTTATTGAATCATAGCTGTGTACATTAGTTAAACCATGGGGTACAGTGTGGGGGCTTCACATGCAATCAGATATTTTTATCAACCTGATTGACATACCATTCATGCTATTTTCTCGTTTACTATATGAAAACATTTTTGATCTGTATTTAGAAGTTTTCTCCTGACCCTTCGAATATGTACCACACATGTGAATTTTAAACATATTCATCCCGTTTGGCCCAGCAATTCTAACCCAAAGAAGACAGCCTCAGAAATGCTCATGTATATACACAGAGATGTATGCATAAAAGTGCTAATTATTTATTACAGTGAAAAACTAAAGGAAAGTTATTCTTGAGTGCACAAGTATGTGCATAAGAATTTTCACTGTGGGTTTGGAATGACTTGGACATATCTCAGATATTCAATAAGAGCACATTACTTAAGTGAATTACATCCACCCATTTAATAGAATGCTACCGAGCATATAAAATGAATGAGGTCAACTTATATGTACAGATGAGAGGGAAATATGTTCATAATAATACAAAATTAATAATGTCTATAATCAAGGACTTTAGGTGAAGCCTGATCCCATTTGTATAAACAAGAATATGACCCTGTGATCAAGCTCTGTGCCTCTCTGCTGGGGTTGGCAGGGGCCCTGCTGATAGAGCCCTAGCCCCGACAGCTGGCGAAACCAAGAGGCAGCCCCAGTTCCTGGCATTCCCTGCTTGTAACAGTCAGTCAGAGAAGGTTCTGGCCTAGGTGTCCTTTCTCTCTGTAGTCTGCTGGGGGATGTGGGACTCCTGGGATTTGTTAAGCTAGTTTAAGGTAGGACATGACACAGTTATAAAATCCAGATTTCTTCTTAGGAACAGCATGGGTTGGCCACTATTCTCCATGAGCATAAGGAAGGATGACCCAGTAGAAGCTCCTGGATTTGTTTTGACTCAGTACCAGGACTCTTTTTACCAATTACAGTGGATGATACACAGGCTGGGCAGGGTGCCCTCCATGTCTAAGGGAGAAAGGAAGAATGACTGCAGATGGGACCTGGAGAGGGGTTTGGACAGCCCTGTCACTCCCTGTCTCTCTTTTCCTTCATGTGAAGTCAAAGTCTGCTCCTGTGAGGTTCTATCCTAGGTTCCTATCTCTGCCCTTAGGGTGTGGCCCCTCTTCCTAAGGAGAAACCTTTAGAAATTCAAAGATAGTGTCCTGTCCTCTCTTGTGCCTGCCCCTTTTCACTTGAGGGGTTCAGGTAGGGTACTATTGTTAAAGAAGCTGCTAAGGGGCTGTTCCTTTCTCCCATGGAGAGGACTGGGTGGGATGACCCCTCTAACCCCTCGTCCCTTGAATCCTCTTAGATTCTATGACTCTAAGGTCACAGAAGGTTGAGAACCACCATAGAAGGTCTAAACCACCATGCTTTAGACCCATGTCAGAGGCAAAGTTGAACCAAACAACAACAAAAACCTCAATGTTTGTCAGTTAGGATACTGGCTTGCATAACTTCCAATCATTACAGCAGGTTTAAAAAGGGCCAAAGGTATGATTCATGATATTGAATTCCGTGGTAGATAAAGAAATGAAATGTGTACAAAACAGCTACATGGCTAGCCTATGCTTGATAGTTTATAGGCCTAACCTGTAGCCCTAACCTGTAGTGGTCCCAGGGCTTTGACTTCCCTTTAATCTTCTTTGTAGGGTTTGCAAAAATCTTTCATAATAAAAGATCATAAGAAAAAGTATAGAGATAGAGCACAAGGTGATTTAGAGATAGAATTTTTGTAGACTGAGCTGAGTCTAGAGGTTCCTCCATCAACAAAGAGACTGGATTTTGAAAAGCTGTTCCGAAACTCATTTGTTGTTAAATCGAAAAAGACTTTCTGCTGGTTATTGATGTGGACACACTGCTGTAAAGTTATATGAGAACTAAAGTTATACATAGCATTGTTTTGACTTATCCCCTACATATATCATCTTTTTTAAAAAAAAAATTAAGTTTATGTATTTTTATTTATTTATTCATTTTTTTGTTGTTGTTGCTGCAGTTTGGCCAGGGCTGAGTTTGAACTCACCACCCTTGGTATATGGGACCAGCACCCTACTCACTGAGCCACAGGCACCACCCTACATATTTCATCTTGTTCTCACTGCTTTTAATTTGTATATGAGTGTGTTCTCATATAACAATATGTAAATTGTAATGTTCTGGAGCTAATACCTCAGATGGTGGGCACAGTGGGTGTCACTTTGACCTGATACATAATTTTTTCATATTTTCCTGCCTAAAGTCACAGAGGATTATGCAATAGTTTAGCTCCACGACCAATAACTCTGGAGTTTAGGCCATGTGAGGGCTTGGTATCCTATGACCTATAGACACCACATTATATGCATTATAAAGATTTGTGTCATAGCTGGAATAGTGATTCCCATAAAGCAAGAAGTGGGGAAAGTAGAGATTGTCACCTAGGGTGACAGGAGAGCGGTGGATAATAGAATTTATAGGCTGAGGGTATGTAGCTTGAAAATCATATTCAGTATTGTAATTTTATACCTGGAAAACACAAAATTACCAATATATTTTTAGTAAAAACCACAGGAAGTATGACAGCTAAAACTTTGTGGTTGATGGACATAACATACAAGATAGTAGTAAAAAAGCATTCTAAAATAGCCCTAGGCGTAGCAGAGATAATGGCCACAAAAAATCTGAATCTCTCAAAACAAAACAAGACAATGAGAAAAATATGTGTTAGACAAAACCACACATAATTCATGAATTCAGCATAACAAGATGAAAACAAATACTTACATTTCAAATTTACCTACAAGAAGATAAAGAAACATCAAATTCCAACAAAGGCATCTTTCCCAATTCAAAGGTATTCCTTTGTGTCCATGTATCAATGTAGATGTAGAGTTTCCTTCTTTCTTTTTTTGTTTCTTTTTGAGACAATTTCACTATGTCCCCCTCGGTAGAGGCTATGAAATCACAGCTCACAGCAATCTCAAACTCTTGGGCTTAAGCAATTCTCTTGCTTCAGCCTCCCAAGTAGCTGAGATGACAGGCGCCCATTACAACACCCGGCTATTTTTTTGCTGTAGTTGTCATGGTCGTGTGGCAGGGCCAGGCCAGGCTCAAACCTGCCAGCCTTGGTGTATATGGCCGGCAGTATACGTGGCCCTACTCAGTGAGTTACAGGTGCCGAGCCAATGTAGAGTTTCTCGAAAGGATGGCTTTTTTTTTTGTTTTTCTGTTTTGTTTTGCTTTATTTTAGGTTGGGGAAGGGATTGCCTGTCCTCCAATTTTTTTTTATATCTCTAATCTTGTAAGACTCTAAAATCTGTTTTGTGTATTTCTTACTTTGAAAGACTTTCATGCTTTGTCTAGTAGCCTCATGAAGAATAAAGACAGTAGGGGGAATATAGCGTAGAAGAGAGCAGGTGTGAGATGGTGGCAGCCTACTGACTGATCTAAAATCACTGCCAGAAAGCAAAAATCAACCCTGAGTTGGAAACTACTGCAGAGCCTTGGTAGATCAGAGTGCACTTATAAGGAAGAAATGTAAAAATACATGCTATTTGAGAGGGCAGTCTTCAAAAGCCATTGCTTCTGAGGGTAAAGAATGTGGAAAGGTAGGGATGGGTGATTTTTGGAGATTTGGTGGCGATGGGGAAAAGAGGTAAAGGAGAATTTTTAGAGTCTTAAAGATAAGAGATATATAAAACAATTGGAGGACAGGCAATTCCTTCCCCAACCTAAAAGAAAGCAAAACAAAACAGAAAAACAAACAATAAAAAAGTCACCCTTTTAAGAAACTCTATGTTGATACATGGACACAAAGGGATATCTTTGAATTAGGAAAGAAAATTGATTGAATTCAGGAAAGAAATGTAAGTAAAAGATGAAATTATTTCAGAAATCAAGGCTAAATTATAAGATACTCAAGAAAGAACAGCCTAAACTATAAAATGTAATGCGGGAACTGAAGAAAGACAGAAAGACAACCAAGAGCATGAAAACAAGATAAAGTAAAAAGGTAAAAGGATCAGAAGGAAAGTGTTTGAAATGGTAGAAAGGCAAAGAAGAATCAACATACATATAACTGGAATCCCTGAAGCCAGTAAAACAATGGGATAGATTGAGTATTTAAAACCATAATTCAGGAAAGCTTCCTATAAATAAAAGAAGACCAGCATCTACATATTGAAAGGCGTTATTAGGTATCTGAGAAAACTGACTCATAAGGTCAACTCATGACATATTCTATTAACTACTAGACTTTAAAGATAAAGAAAAGTCTCTTAGGCTACCAAACAAGAGATCAAATTCCTTCAAGGATGAGATAGTTATAATTGAGCTTGTTACACAAGAATAGATAACTAATACATATGGGTACAGACATATTACAAAGTAAGAAGTTCAACTTCCTTCAAGTCAGTGGTTTAAAAATGAAGAGCAAGTATTCACTGAGAATCTCCCAAATTAAATAACATTAAAGTGACATCATACTGACCTCATTAAAAGGATAGTGGATTTTTGTGCAAATTATGTTTCCCTGTAATAAGTAATGTTGGATCATTTTCACAAAAGTGAAAATGTTCTGTGAAATAGCCCCTTTAAGCACAAAGAATAATTTTTAAAAATGTTGCACCAATGGAGACACTCTTTTCAAATACTGCATTTGCAATACTGCCAAAAATTACTTGGAGATAAAATTGAGATAAAATACCAGAAAATGTTTTTTTTTCTGTTTAGTTCTACAGTCAAGTGTCATATTGATGTGTTACTTGAAGATACCAAGCTTCAAGTTTTGCAAAAGAGCCAATCATTGCTCATTTTGCTTTTAGTTGTAACAAATCCACAGAGGACAGGATTGAGCACAGCCATTTATTTATGCATGATATATGGCTAGAGATATATTGGAATAAAAAAGTGCTGCTTTTCAAAGCCTTGGCTACCATCATGGAAGTTGATGACGTCTTTGATGCTTTGCCAAAATTATCTAAAGTCAATGAACTGAATGGGAAAGTATATTTATAGTGCATCCTGGTGGTGATCCAACAATGCTAGGTCTGAAATTAGGATTTTTTAATGGAAAGTTTTAAAATTTCATCTGTTTTTTAGAATATATGATGACTTTACTGATAAGCAATTTATGAGAGGTTTTCAACCTTGTTATTAAGAGAGTATGTAAAAATATCAGACTATTTGCTTTCGTTCCATGAAAAACTAAAATATAGAAAACAAAAGTTTTCTATTTTGTATGGGATTCATTGACTGTCAAAGAGAAATTGGCTTGGAGGATCTAGTTGTCCTATTTTTGAAACACTCGAGAAAAGACCAAACATGTCAATTTAAAAAGTGATCAAACTTCTAGTAGAGTTTGACATGTCTATTTATGAGATATTTTTGAAACTTTATGTTAAAACTGAAGTTTGGAGTGTATAAGCTAAATTATTTTTCATTATGCTATTCTCCAGGCATTTATAGCATCATTTCCTCCAAAGATACTGCAGTAATTTCTGAGGTATCACTACTTCCCGGGCTAGAAGCTTTCTGGTTTGAGAAAGGGAACTTCCAAAGCAAGGCACCCAGCATAAACCTCAGACATCTTCTGGCATCTCCTTCTCCTTAATCTAATTATTGTGTGGAAATGATGAAGTCACACGGGGGAAGAGACTAGTGCTGAAAGTATAAAGCACCTCAAAAGGTGAGCATTTATCAGATATGAAGTCCTATAGCAGTGTATAAACACGACCAGGAGCATGACGTCAATGGTTCTCAGACTTTTCGTGTTCTTGCTAAATGTTTAGATACTAGCATTTTGGCCACAGCACATGAAGCACTCTCTAAACATTTCTGACTGTCAGACTCTTTTTCAGAAACACGTAAGACCAGTGTTCCATCAAACAAACTCAGGAATGATGTTCTAGAGACAATGAACTAATACATTGTATAGCTAATGAGCTAATACATAGAGCTTGAAAGAAAAAAACTGTGACCCAAAGATCAAACTCAGTTGCAACGTCCAAATGGGAAGAAATTGGAAACATTATGTTATATTAATATAAAGGTCTTAGAGAGTATACCATTGCTCTGGTTGGATTGTTGGTGTATCTCCAAAATTCTTGTGATGGAACTTAACTCCCAAGGGAATGGTTGTTAAGAGATGGGGCCTTTGGGGGGTGATTAGGTCACGAGGTCTCCAATGTCATGAATAGGTTTAGTGCCTTTTATCAGAGGGCTTGGTGACCTCATCTGCCCCTTTCACCGTGAGGATGTAGCAAAAATGTGTCCTTTATGGGGAATAAGTCTTTTTCAGATGTCAAATCTGCTGACATCTTGATCTTGCATTTCCAGCCTCCAGAACTATAAGAAATATATTTCTGTTATTTATAAATTACACAGTCTAAGAGATTTTCTTATAGCAGCTCAGCTGAACTAGGACAGTCACATACATACTTCTTTTGAAATAATCACTCAAAAGTATTCCTTTTGGTGCTCATTATATTTGGAATAGTAATGAATTTAAAATTTCAAATAAAATGTAGGTGTAAAAGCAAATAATTTAGACACAGAGAAAAATGCGGTATTATAACATCTTAAAATGTTACAGAAAATATTAAAATAAATCCAAATGGCAGAGAGTAAATAATGACATTAAAACTAGCAATTTGCAAATCAGGAAACAAAATCTCAGAGCTGATTTCTTTAGAAATTTAGAAATGGTCTATTTTTTTTTAAATTGACAGACCTATGTTACATTTAATTCATTAAAACTGTAAAAATACACATATAAGCACAAATACACACAAACACAATTATCCAACGATATTCAACACAGTTATATTAGCAGTTTTCATTTTGCTACAGTCTTTTTTCTTTCTTCCCCCATCATCTCTCCTTTCTCATTCCCTCTTCCCCAAGTAGAAATAACTCGATGTGTCTCCTTTCATGCATTTCTCTGTGAGCATATACTCCTGTACAAAGACGTACTGATAAACAGGAATTTTTTTTTTTGAGACAGAGCCTCAAGCTGTCACCCTGGATAGAGTGCTGTGGCATCACAGCTCATAGCAACCTCCAATTCCTGGGCTCGAGCGAGTCTCCTGCCTTCGCCTCCCAAGTAGCTGGGACTACAGGCGCCCGCCACAACTCCCGGCCATTTTTTGGTTGCAGCTGTCACTGTTGTTTGGCGGGCCCGGGCTGGATTTGAATCTGCCAGCGCAGGTGTACGTATCTGGCGCCTTAGCCTGTTGAGCCACAGGCACCGAGCCAAACGGGATTTTTTTTTGCTTTTTTTTTTAATAAAAGTTGATTATTATTATAGATACTTTTCTGCAAATTCAATTTTTTTCTATTTCACTTTGCAATACATCTTGGTCAGCCCTTCAGGTCAATACATGCTAAAGTCATTCATTTAGTGGCTTTCTATTTTCAGTTTCCCCTCGCTACAAATCATGCTACTAAAAACATCTTTGTATGTATTACATTATATGTCTTTATGGAAAATGCTTCTAGAATTAGCATTTCTGGATTCAAGTACATCTGTATTTTAAATTTGAATGGATACCAGCAGATCGCTTTGCAAGAGTGATATGGCAATTCACATTCCCACTAGCAGTGTATAAACACGACCAGGAGCATGACATTTTTGTTTAAAAATTTTCCAGTTTTATCAGTGAAACACTTGTGTCTTATTATTGCTTTATTTTTGAGATTGAGCATCATTTCTTATGTTTATTGGTCATTTGGATCCCTCTTTCATGAATTGTTCATCAAGTCCTCATCCATATACCCATTTTCTCTCTCTCTCTCTCTTTTTTGTTTTTTTTTGCAGTTTTTGGCTGGGGCTGGGTTTGAACCCACCGCCTCTGGCATATGGGGCCGGTGCCCTACTCCTTTGAGCCATAGGCATGGTCCCATTTTCTCTTTTTTTCTTTGGTTTTATTATAAAGGAAGAGGCTCTTTGACTATTATAAACATTCATTCTACTTGAATGTATTTTGTGAAGTTGTTTCCCCAGTCTCTTATTTCTTTTGCTTATAGAAATTTTTTAGGTTTTTTGTAGTAAAATATGCCCATATTTTTCCATCACATAATCTGAATATCCTGTCTCTGAATATCCTTAATAGGATATTCCCTCTGCTAAAGATTATAAAGTTATTTGAATAGGTTTTCTTCTATGATATTTATTGTTTTAATTTTTTACCCTTAAATATTTCATCTATATGTAACTTTTTTTTTTTTTTGAGACAAAGTCTCACTAATGTTGTCCTTAGTAGAATGCTGTCATAGCTCACAGCAACCTTAAACTCCTGGGCTCAAGTGATCCTCCTATCTCAGTGTCCTGAGTAGCTGGGACTACAGGCACCTGCCACAATGCCCAGCTATTTTTAGAGATGGGGTCTCACTCTTGCTCAGGCTGGTCTGGAACACCTGAGCTCAAGTGACCTGCTTGTTTCAGACTTCCTGAGTGCTAGGATTACAGTCGTGAGCCACTCTGCTGGGCCAGGAACTTATATTTTATAAGGTGTGAGATATGGTTAAGCTACTAATGAGTACGATTAACTACTAATATTTTATTTTAGTAGTTAATCAATTACGCCATCATTTTAGTAAATAATCGTTTTCCCCAACAGAATTGAAATATCTTCTTAATTGTATACCAACTTGCCTTAGATGTTCATCTATGTTTCTGGATTCCTGCATTATATTCCAGTCATCTGTTTGTCTATCCCTGTGACAAATATCTGGTAAGCCACGTTATCTCTCACATATTTTTCTTTTTATAATTTTCTAATATTTTATTTTCTCTGTGCATTTTAAAATAGTTTTTATTCAGTTCTAAAATGGGAATAACATCCTATTTACATATTCATTTAGGGAGCAATTTCACTTTGTGATCCTAAGTTTTCTGTTCCATGAATATTGTACATTTACATTTGCTCAGTTCTTGTGATATATTCTTCAATAGATTTTATGGTTTTCTTCATGTAGATCTTGTCTTGTTTAGGGAAACCTATAGATGCCATGCAATCTGTGTGCGTATGTCTGTGTGTCTACAGCAGATATAGTCCTTTATCTATATGTCGTACAACCTATTTGTACCCCAACCTATTTAAGCCCTCCCTGGACGGGACCATTTGCTCCTTGACCGGCTTAGTCTTCTTTAGGTTCTGAGCGGCAGCTGATTAGCTCATATTCAGAAGCTCCAGAGCCTCCTGGGGTCCGGCAGCTGATAACCTGACAGGTACTGTGATCCTGTGGCGGCCTCGTTCTCTTCTTACCCACTGCCTTTGTGTCATTTGGGATTCAGTCAGAGAAGCAGAGTCACTTGGTGAGATGTATACATTAAGGGTTTGATGTAAGGTTTGACCGTGTAATTATGGCAGCTGGTCAGTCTGTGTGTGGCCATCGCTTCTGTGTTTGGTGCTGCAGTGGGAAGTCAGCAGGGCAGGTAGCTGGGAAGGAAGGACAGACAGGAAGGAGGAAATCAGGGGAACGTGGGGACCCACGAAGATGCGCTGGAGTCCAGGGGACAGGCAGGAATCCGCATTGGTATTTCACTTTGGCAAGACTCCCAGTCTAATGCTGGGATGCTTCACAGAAGTTGTACCTTTCCTCATGGAGCCAAAGCAAAACACCCTCCTGGCACAGGGGTGGGAAACGGAAGGAGGAGGGTCAGCAGGGGCCGGTGTGCGGGTGTGTGGTGGTTCTGGGGTCCATCCTGCCCCACGGCACCTGGCAGGTGTGGGAAGCATGAGTGAGGGCTTGTGCCCTGCCTGCCCTGGCCTCTACGCATTGAAATAGTGTGGCTACAGGGGCGGCGCCTGTGGCTCAAGGAGTAGGGCATCGGTCCCCTATACTGGATATGGTGGGTTCAAACTCAGACCTGGCCAAAACTGCAAAAAAAAGAAAGAAAGAAAGAAAGAAATAGTGCAGCTACTGCTTCCTTTTCTACCTTCTGAATCTCAAGCAAAATGTTTCTTGTGGCCAGAGGTAACCTGGAAGTAACCGGTGATGGGAATTCAGAGAAACGTAACTCAAACTTCACCACTTTGACATCATAAAGGCTCCATTGAGGCTGCAGTCCTGTCACTGGGCTTGCTGATGGCCTTCTAGCCCACCTGTGGCTTCTCATCTTGCCCAGGTGCCTGGCCAGGTGAATGAGAGCACCTTCCCTGCCAGATGCCCCCGGTTTGGCCTTCCCAGGAGTCCAACCCCCTGTCATGATCTGGCTTTCAGAAACCAGACCTGATTCCAGCAGAAAGTCAGGGAATTTATGGAAAAATACCTGTGGATCTGGCATCCTGAAACGAGGCTTTCTGTCTCTGTTCCAGATCCACTGCGAGCTTTGGGAAGCTGGAGCAGCATGTGAAAAAGCTTCTCTGACATACTGTGGGGGTTGAGGCTCAGGAGTCCTTCCCTGGGAGACTAGAATTCACGTGGATGCTGCACTCCCTGGCTAGGGAGCTTGTCCTTCCCCCTCGGTGCCATCCTGGGAGGTGGAGTGGGTCATTCCTGGTGTTTCAGGGACGCTGGGTGCTACAGAGGCCTGGCTCAACCCTTTCCTTGTTCTCCTGGGGCACTGAGAGCAGCAGCCTCACTGGGAGCTGGAGGGAAGCCATCCAGCTTCACATCGGAGCCTGGCCTCCTGTTAGTGCCTGTGACCTTGGGTACATCACCAACAAGGGATGACCACTGACAAGTGTACTAATTGCTTGGCAGCTAATGAATGCTCAATAAAATACTAGTAATATATTTCCCCACAGCTATAGCCCTCTAACCCAAGGAAGCAGGTTCTGGGGCTTCCTCCAATTTCAGGTGGTTCTTCATCACAGCCGTCCCTCCCTGCAAACTCACAGCTGGCTCTTGGTTCCGTCTCTCTAGAACGTGCATTATTCTTTCTTGCACTCGATAGCCTGTTTTCACATTAAGCTGGCCCTTCACTGAGGATTACCAGAAGCTGGGCAAACTTCTCTCCCGAGGACACAGCCTGGCTCCAGCTAGGCCTCCTGAACAGCTTTGGGGACCTGATGTCTTTGATTCCCAGAATTTCTGATTTGCAAAGATTTGGAGGTCGTCTACCCAAGCAGTTTTAGGAATTCCTCTTTAGACCATTCAGCAGATGCTCTTCCAATCTCTCCTTACATACCACCAGTTGTGGGAGACTCATTATTACTTAGGACAGCTTCTATTTTTTTGAACAGCTCTAATTTTAGTGAATAGGATTAATATTGCTAATATTTCTATATTTGCATCAAGTTTTGGCTGGACACTGCAAAAACATGCAGGGAGAGAGGTGGTAAATAAGAATTATTCTGAGTTTATGGATGAAGTTATATGAAACAGTAAAAAGGGCGACAGAGCACACAGTGTAACTTTTATAAGCTTTGCTCAACTAGTCAGAGATAAGCTCTCAGAAATGTCTACACATTGCTGTCTTCCATGTTTATTGGGAAAATTCTTATATGGCTGCTATATACAAACCCAGGCAGAAGTTTATAGACGGTTCAGTGTATTTGTTTGCATGCTAATCTTCTGAAAGTTTTCATTCTGCTCTACAATTCTGGGGAGTAGAGTTGTTGAAATTCTTAGAGTCCATTTGGAAGTCCAGGAAGGAAAGGGTTGAACTTTCATCTTCTAAGATAATTTTGCCACCTTTTGGAAAGGACATTGGGATCTTAGGCTAACTGCCTCCCAATTGCCTAGAGTGCTGTCTGTAGTTTTACCCAGAACATTAGTTCTCTTGGATTAATTAGGCATTCCCAAATGCCCACTCCATGTAAGAATTTCCTTCAAAGTATTCACAACCGGTTGGGGATGGACAAAGACATGTTGATAATGACGCTGATCCCAGCCAGAAAGTTCTTACAGCCTCCCTAATCAAGCAATTTGTAGTGGGGTAATGCTTTCCGAAAGACTTCAGGGAACTCCTCCCATAGACCTTTCTCGGAGAATAAATGGGTGAGAGACTTACAGAAGCGGAGTGGATAATAGAAAGAACATTAGGACGGGGAGTCGGGTAGTGAATCGGCAGTGAATGTCCACTCATGCTGCCGCCTCAGTTTTCACTGTAAAGTGAAGAAACCCTCAGATGCCTGCCAGTTCTATGACGCTGAACATTTAAAAGTAACCAAGCAGTCATAATCCTCCCCAATTGTACAGAGCTTTCTGGTTCCTATCCGCCCTCATTGGAATCTAATCTTCACAGCATCCCTGAGAACTAGATAGGATGAGGATTATGATCTCTGTTCTATAGAGGATGAAACAGAGGCTCAGAGTTGATGCCACATCCAAGCAGAGGAACCAGCAAGCCTGGAGTTCAGAGCTTTCGCAGCCCCCACAGTTGTTATGGGGCATTCAGGCTCTGACAATCCGTAATTACACGGTCAGCCTTACAGCCAGACCTCTGTGGGGGGAGGGAGGCGACTGTTAGATGGCAAATGTGGCTTTGACGTGGAAGATGTCTGAGTACAAAAGCACTTGCTTGTATAAAAGGAGATGAGGGAATAGAGGCTCAGGCTGTCCCTGGGATAGTCACCTTTTGTCAGTTTATTAAACTCAGATTTATTGCTGACTTCCTGACCAAACACACAGCTGTTAGTAGGCCATGACATGGAGCAGAAATATGAGTTTTCAGTGAATCCGAGGGAAAAAATAAAGAGAAGAAATGTTAATGACCTGTCTCTTGGAATAAATCTTAGTGGTCCCATAAACCAGGATGACAAGAATTTATATTGTTCCTTGACACTTGAATGACTAATGTGATCCAAGTGGTGGCAGGTCCTTGCAACTCTTCGATGAAGTCAAAGTATGTGGCTTTGCTGTCCCTCGGGCGTGCTCCTGCTGGGCAGAAACTTTCTCACAGATTGAGACAGAGGTGGTATTTCAGTCCTGTCCTTCAAACCTTAAGTTGGCTGTTTTCAGGGGCTCCAGAAGGTTCTGAGTGGACGGGGGAGTGGAAAATCACCTGAGAGATACCGACACAGGCAGGGCAGGGGACACAGGAAAGGGTCTCAGAGGGTCTCAGGATGGATGTACATCTGAACCACTTCCCAATCCCACTGCATGCTGGGATTCTGGACTCTGCAGCATCAGAATTACTAGGTTAGAGGTGGTTTAAGACCCCCATTTTTCAAATGAGAAGACTGAGATTTACAGCATGGAAATAGGAGAGTGGCAGATGCAGAATGAGAGCTCAGACATCCAGACTTCTGGCGTCACACAGCCTTTGTTAATGTGACAACAGTCCTTTCTTATTTGAGACAAAATGAATATAACCCTGTACACCATTAATATCAAATTGATGTCTCATATTCAATGTTGGGAATGTACAACCCCAACTCAAAATCCCATTAAGATACTACCCATGAAAATCACTTTTTTTTTTTGAGACAGAACCTCAAGCTGTCACCCTGGGTAGAGTGCTGTGGCATCACAGCTCACAGCAACCTCAAACTCCTGGGCTCAATCTTGCCTCAGCCTCCCAAGTAGCTGGCCATTTTTTGATTGCAGCCGTCATTATTGCTTAGCAGGCCTGGGCTGGATTCGAACCTGCCAGCTCTGGTGTATGTGGCTGGAGCCTTAGCCGCTTGAGCTACAGACGCAGAGCCATTAGTGTAGGCTTATAAATTAACCAGTACTAATACATAGTGACTTTTTTTTCCTAGCCAAATTAGTAGGTTATGAAAGGTTGATACTTAATTCTTTCTGAACAAAAGTATCATGTTGACTGAACTTTTCCCTGTCATATCACAAACATCTTTCAGGGCTTTTTTCCTTTGTTTGTTTGTTTGTTTGTTGGTTTTTGAGACAAAGTCTCTCTTTGTTGCCCTCAGTAGAGTGCTTTGGTATCATAGCCCACAGCAACCTCAAACTCTTAATCTTAAGTAATCCTCTTGCCTCAGCTTCCCAAGTAGCTGTAACTATAGGCACCTGCCACAA
Source organism: Arctocebus calabarensis (assembly GCA_963573935.1). Classification (NCBI taxonomy): domain Eukaryota; kingdom Metazoa; phylum Chordata; class Mammalia; order Primates; family Lorisidae; genus Arctocebus; species Arctocebus calabarensis. Next base: position 46,400 of record CAUYON010170921.1, read on the forward strand.
CACCCAGGTATTTTTAGAGATGAGGGTCTCACTCTTGCTCTGGCTGATCTCAAATACCTGAGCTCAGACAATTCACCTGCCTTGGCCTTACGAAGTTCTAGGATTACAGGCGTGAGCCACCACGCCTGGCCTCGTTTTGTTTTCTAGAGGAAATAATCCAGTACAGCTAAATAACACTGTAGATGAAAAATGCTTGTGTTTTCCAAAAGAGCAATTCACATATCCTTTCAGGTTTTTGCTGTTTCCTTTCAAAGTAATAATAGGTGCTATTATTTAATATTTTTTTTCAATCAGCTGACTCTATAGCTTACATTTATTTTATTTTATTTTTGAGACAGAGCCTCAAGCTATAGCCCTGGGTAGAGTGCTGTGGTGTCACAGCTCACAGCAACCTCAAACTCCTGGGCTTAAGCAATTCTTTTGCCTCAGCCTCCCAAGTAGCTGGGACTACAGGTGCCCGCCACAACGCCCGGCTATTTTATGGTTATAGTTGTAATTGTTTGGCAGGCCCGGCTAGATTGGAACTCTCCTGCTCTGGTGTATGTGGCTGGCGCCTTAGCAGCTTGAGCTAT
>CAUYON010170923.1:0-44270 GCA_963573935.1 Arctocebus calabarensis
AATTATAAATTCTCAAAAGACCAAAAAATCACTTTATAATGAAGATATTTGCACCAGATTGTTCATTGCAGCTCAATTCATAATAGCCAAGTCATGGAAGAAGCCCAAGTGCCCATTGACCCATGAATGGATTAATAAATTGTGGTATATGTATACCATGAAATAATATGCAGCCTTAAGAAAGATGGAGTCTTTACTTTATGTTTACATGGATGGAGCTGGAACATATCCTACTTAGTAAAGTATCTCAAGAATAGAAGAAAAAATATCCAATGTACTCAGTACTATTATGAAACCAATAGTTTCATATGAAAAATAGATCACAACTATGGCCCAAGATGAAGGAGGGAGGAGGAGGGTATGGGAGGGTATGGGGGGGAGGTCAGATCGAGGGAGGATGAATGGTGGGATCACACCTATGGTGCATAATGCAAGGGTACATGTTGGATCTATTAAGTATAGAGTATGAATGTCTTAACACAATAATTAAGTAAATGAAATGAAGTATATATTAACCAGTGTGATGTAGGCGTTCCTAATTCTACATGAAATCAGCACATTGTACCCCATAAATGCATTAATGTATACATGATCTATGTGTTTATGATTTAATTTCAAAAAATTTTTTAAAAAGAAAACAAAAACAAAAACAGGTGATAGGCCATGTTTGGCCTTTAGCCATGAATTCTCATCTCGTAATTTGATAGATAGATAGATAGATAGATAGATAGATAGATAGATAGATAGACAGATAGATAGATAGATAGATACATAAATATGTCAGCGTAATATGGAAAATATTAAGAATTGTTGCATCTAACTGGAGTTTACAAGGATGCTCAATGTATTGGTCTTTCAAAATTTTTGTATTTTTAAAGGTTTTTATAACAAAAATTGTAGGAAAATTACAAATACATAAAAATATAATGGAAATAAATATCAATCATGCTAAAAAAAAAAGAATCATAAATTCTAGGACCTCCTCTCCCCTAAAGCTAATGATTTTCTGGATGGGGCCCAGTAATCTGTTTCAAGGAGGACTCTAGATGACTCTCCCACACGCCAAAGTTACAGGAAACACTGCTCTAGGACACAGAGGCTTATCACCACTTAATTACTTCATGTAATTCTTATGACAACTTTAAGATAGGTAATACCATCATCCCAATTTCAGATATGAGAAAACCAAGGCTCCAAAAGAAGAATAAATATTTCTAAGATCATGTAGTCAGTAGGAAGAAACTGAAATTTAAACCCACATCTGTGTAACTCAAGAGCCCCAACTCCTAAACACACTGTCCCATGCCTGCCTCTCAATTGTTATTGTCAGAAAGGGTTTTTCTCTAAAGACATTGGATCTATGTATCTCCAGTATAATTTCTATTCCAATAGGGCTATGCCTTTTCTTCATAATAAACGTTTACATCTAAAATGATGGTTACCATGTCTTTCCATTCCAATCCGGTAATCAGGGGGAGAGGATGTTAAAATAACCAGTTTTTTTTTTGTTATCTAATAGTAGAAATCAGAATTTTTATAGGGAATGAGCATATGAATATCCAATTTCAGTGAGATTAGGCCCCCATAGCTTAGGCCTTACAATACTCTAAATTGGGAATTGAAGAGCACTTTTAGGCTCTTCAAATGCTTGCCATGTATTTTCTAAGTGATCCTAGGAAACTAAAAATGTAATTGACTTTAATTTCCAAAAGTAGAAGAAATTCAAGGATTCAAGAGAGTTGTTTATAGTCAGACAAAGAGTTAATATAACTGCAAAGGCTTGAATAAGCAGAGGAAGGCCCCTGCTGGAAACTGGGACAGGTATCCTTCAAGATGCTTTCCTTCAAGATGCTTTTCAAAGAACAACAGGGGCTCTGTAATTTTGCCCTGGAACCTTTTGGTGCTTATCCCAGGACAGGGCCTATGTTTAAGTGGTTGCCTATTCCATTTTATGTTACCTCTCTCTTCCTCAGTCTTACCTTGGGGACATTAAGTTTCCAGAGAACCCTGGGAACAAAACTGATTATAAACTTAAAGGACAGAAACTTGGTATAGGATGCTGTTAAAAAGCAAATAGGTAGCAATTTTTAAGACTAGAATTAGTGACACTTAAGGACCTCAGCTCATTCACCTGCAAATGACCTCATTACTAAGATCTATTTCAGGAGGGCCAGAATATTGGTATCCTTATCCTATCCTTGCTTCACCCAACAAAGTGGTGTGGAACCAAATAAGACAGGAGAATAGAATAATCCACCGTATCTCTGAGAAAGAGAATCCATATAATCTGATGAACTACATATTGTTCATCTTCTTTGATGAATAAGCATACATCATGATAGTTTTTCTATGTGTCTTTGTGAAATGGACATTAATTTAGGATATGCCATATCTTTGAAACTTTTTAAATTGGAGCATATAAATTTCTTCCTTTAAAACAAAAGGACATGTGAATGTCGAACTGTTTCTATCCCATCTAGTGGAGAAGTGTTAGTTACCCTATATTTTCATATTCAGTGGAATGTGAACAAAAGTGTAATTTTGTCACAGGGCATAGTTTTGTAGGTAAGAAGTAAGACAAGGCCAAGATAAACCAAAATAAAGATGTTGGGACAAAGAGGATCAGGTGGACCTTGGAACAACAAGAGGATCTTTGTGATGATGGAGTTAGCAGATAAAAGAGAAAGGGACGTAGCAACCATGTGGATTTGGATTGGATGACTCCTTTTGACTACAGAGGTGACAAGGAATCTAGAGGAGGACCAATAGTCAGGTGATCCTGGTGCTGCCACACATTCCAGAGTGGCAGGCAAGTGGACATGTTTTTTTCATCAAGACCTCTGATGATTTAGAGTCAACGTCCTCCTGTTTAGAAATATTCCTGCTCCATGCTGCTTTGCTGGTCCTCAGCCATTAAGAGCCATTCAGGTAACCTGAGGTATGACCTCATGGGTGTGACAGTTAGTAGATGGGTTTCCTAAAAGAGATTATAACTGCAGGCCACCAAACTCTCCTTCCCTTCCCACATTTCTAACACTGACATCTAATACTGAAACATTGTTCCATGGAAGTATGTGATGCCTAATTCAACTTGATAATAAGGAAAAATGATATTGCATGTATGCATTAAGAAATGGCAGAACATTCTTAAATAATTTGCATTTTCATTAATCAGAATGTTGACACAGAACAAAGGTGCTAGATAAAAACTCAGAAATTAAATCCCTGGGTTAGTTATTCCATGTGGTACTAATCAATCAACTAAATTGATATCTCACTTCCCCACTGAATTACTTAATTTCTTAGCTAAGCCAATTTAATTATTTTGCCTGAATAGACTTTCCTTCAAATAATCTTTAAAAACTCAGAAACCATCATTTTAAAGGTTAAACTGCTAAGTGATTCAAAACACAGGCATTTCAAAATAGTTTCTCTCTCTAAAACTATTTCTTTTCTTTTCTTAACCTGTGGACATAAAGGCTAAAGTAAAACGCTATTTTTAAAAAATGTAATTCTTCCACTTATGCAGACAAATGACATGGAGGTTTGATGTAATGCTTCCTCAAGTGATTTAAGAAGATAATGAAAAAACCATTAGGTTCCAATTATTATAAAATTTGAGCTATAGGCCAAATAAACTACATTTTGTTTCCATAATAAAAGGGAAAACAATGGATTTAGGAAAATTATTAGCTTAATTACATATAAATGAGTAATTACACACACAAATATATGCATATATATTAATGACGTTACTTATTCATGAGAAAAAAAATATCAAGACTTCAAAAGTTAAATCTTGAAAGCACACAGGTAGAATATTCTACATAAGAGAAAACAAGAATGGATTACCAAAATTGGGAACTGGTTGATTTTGCCATTTGTTCTTTCTTGCCCCTTTAGACAGATCTGCTCTGTGATGAAGACATCCATTAAATTTATCTAAAAACGCCAGCCTGGGTATCTGAAGGACTAGTTCTGACCACTTGGTTTACTGCAGTTTGACCTACTCAACCTTGCTTTCCCAGGTTCTTCATTTACTCTATTCTGAGGGTCACATTCAGTATCGCAAGCTCAGATGCCCCATTTAGACACATTGCCCAAGCCCCACTTGGCATACCTGCTTCAGGTGTGATGCTCACATTCACCCTCTGCCTTTGCACTGGGTTTGGTTAGGGATCTGTCTGCCTCTTGTTGGTCTCTAATCAAGAGTAGTAACAGGGACAAAGATCGTGCACCATTAATCAAAAAAATCCAGATTCATACTCAGGAGACAGTGTTTTATTTAGGAGTTTGTTAGGATTAGATAAAACTTTTCATTTAATCACCAACCTTGTCAGGGCTGAATGTAACAGAAAAACCCAGGGATTGGTAGTTAGTAATGTTCATAATATGAGTGAATTCTGTGCAACTATTTTAAAAGCAGGATAACAATATAGATTGAGACTCATAATAATGTTCATATTCTTCAAGCTTATGAATTCACTACTGGGAACTTATCCTAAGTAAATAATTCAAAATAATAAAAACAGCCACCCATACCGTCATGCTGTCTGTACAGTTACTTAAAAGATCAAGAAACGAAAAATCTAAAAGTCCAACAATGGGAAACAATTAGATTAAATATAGTAACTCAACTAGATGAAATATTATTTATCCCTCAAAACTAACAATCATCACTCATTACAATAAAAGGCCAGGTGCAAAAACTGAATAAAAATTGTAAGTTTAAATTGAATACAGACATACTTCAGAGATAATGCCCATTCAGACCACTACAATAAGGCAAATATTGCAATGATGCAAGCCACATTGATTTTTTTTATTTCCTAGAGTATATACGAGTTATTATTTATCCTATATTGTAGTTTGCTAAGTGTGCAATAACATTATGTCTAAAGAAACAATGTACATACCTGAATTAAAAAATGCATTATTGCTAAAAAATATTCACAATCATCTGAGCTCCAGAAAGTCATAATCTTTTTGCCGGTCTTATCTTGATGTTGATGGGTGCTAAAGGTCAGAGTGGCTGTTGCAATTTTTTAAAATAAGACGACAATCAAGTTTGTCCATCAATTGACTCTTTCTTTCATGAAAGATTGCTCTGTCATATATAATGTGTTTAATAGCATTTTACCCCACAATAGAACTTCTTTCAAAATTGGAGTCAATTCTCCCAACCCCTGCCACTGCTTCATCAACTAAGTTATGTAATACTCCAAAATACTCCCATTTCAACAATGTTCACAACATCTTCACCCAGGAGTAGATTCCATTTAAGGAAACTATTTCCTTTGTTTATCCATGAGAAGTCTGATCATGAAATTGCCACAATTCAGTCACATCCTCAGGTCTCACTTCTAACTCTAGTTCTCTTTCTGTTTCACCACATCTGCAGTTCCTCCCTTCACTGAAGTCTTGAACCATTCAAAGTCATTCATGGGTGATTAAATGAACTTCCTCCAAATCCCATTAATGCTGATATTTTGATCCCCTCCCATGAATCACACATATTCTTAAGGGTATCTAGAATGGTAGATACCCTTTCCTTTCCAGAAAGTTTTCAATGTACTTCATCCCAATCCATCAGAAGAATCATTATCTGTTGTGGCTACAGCCTTACAAAATATATTTCTTAAAGTAATAAGACTTAAAAGTCAAAATCACTCCTTGATCTATGGACTAAAGAATGAATATCATGTTGGCAGACATAAGAACAACATTCACCACCTTATACGTCTCCATACAAGCTCTGGGGCAAGTAGGTTTATTGTCCATGGGCAGTCATATTTTGAAAGGTACCTTTTCTTTAAGTAATAGATCTCAACAGTGGGATTAAAGTATTCAATAAGCCATACTGTAAACATATGTGCTGCCATCCAGGCTTTGTTGTTTCATTTACAGAGCATAGGCAGAGTAGATTAAGTGTCATTCATAAGGGCCCTAGGATTTTCAGAATGGTAAATGAGCACAGACTTCAACTTAAAGTCACTTGCTGCATTAGCCCCTAATAAGAGGGCCAAGCCCGTCCTTTGAAGTTTTAAAGCCAGGTATTGACTTCCCTCATTTAGCCATGAAAACCCTAATGGCATCTTCTTCCAACAGAACGCTATTTTGTCTACAAATCTGCTGTTTAGTATAATCATCCTTATCAATGATCTCAGCTAGATCTTCTGAATAACTTGTTGTAGCTTCTCCATCAGCATCTGTTGCTTCACCTTGCACCTCTACATTATTGAGACGGCTTCTTTCCTTAAACCCGATGCATCAACCTCTGCTAGCTTCATACTTTTCTACTGCAACTTTCGTACCTCTCACTGTCACAGAATTAAAGAGAGTTAGGGCCTTACTGTGGTTCAGGCTTTGGTTTAGGGGAGCATTGTGGCTGATTTGATCTTTTATCCAGACTGCTTGAACTTTCTCCGTATCTGCAATAAGGCTATTTCACTTTCTTATCATTCATGTATTCACTGGAGTAGCACTTTTAGTGTCCTTCAAGAATTCTTTTCCTTCGCTTTTGCAACTTTGGTAACTTTTCAGCATTAAGCAGCCTCCTAGCTTTCAGCCTACCTCAGCTTTCAGAATGCTCCCCTTAGTAAGCTTAATCATTTCTAGCTTTTTATTTAAGGTGAGAAATTTGGAACTCTTCCTTTCACTTGAACACTTAGAGGCCATTGTAGCATTAAGAATTGACTTGATTTGAATACTGGTGTGTCTCAGGGATTAGGGAGGCCCGAGGCAAGGGAGAGAGATAGGGCAATAGCCTGACAGTAGAGCAGTCAGAACATACACATTTATTGGTTGAGTTTACCATCTGGCATGGACGTGATTCCTGGTATCCCCAAACAATTACAATAGATCACTGGTCACAAATCACTGTGACAAATATAATAATATTGAAAAAGTTTGACATATTATGAGAATTACCAAAATGTGACAGACAGATGTGAAATAAGAACATGCCTTTGGAAAAATGATGGAGATAGACTTGCTCCACGCAGGGTGACCATAAACTTTCAATTTGTAAAAAATCCACAGTATCTGTGTAACACAGTAAGGCAAAGCACAATAAGATAACTTGTTTGCATGCACGTGTACACAAATAGTGTATACATAGTAGACCTTCATCAATTCTCTACTTGCAAATTTGCCTAATCCTTACAATTTATTTGTAACACCAAAATGAATTCACAGCCATGCACAGGGCAGCAAAAATTCAAGTCATCAGACTTGCACATCTCCAGTGAAGGTCAGAATTGGAGGACACTCTGCCTTTTTCTTTCAGTTCCCACACTGTAAATGAGATATCTTTTCATGGGCTATTTAGTATCATTATTTTTTTCATAGTTCTTTTGTAGTACTTTTTGGTAATCTTGCTGTTTAAAATGGCCCCCTAACATAGTTCCTAAGTGCAAGAAAGCTGTGATGTGCCTTATGGAGAAAATATGGGTATTAGATAATCTTGTTTCAGGCATGAGTTATGTTCTGGCTATTGGCCCTCAGTTCAACATTAATGAATCAACTATATATTGAATAAGGTGTCTTTAAATAGAACCACACATAAAACAAGGTTATGTATTGATCAATTGACAAAAATGTCGTTCACTAGTCCATCAGACCCTAGCCCTTTATTTCCCCTGGTATTAGTGGTTTGGTCTTTGCTAAGTTAGTGTCTACAGTGACATTATGGAACATAACTACTGTGAGTGAGAAGAGTCCACTGGCCTTGCACACACATGCATGTGTGTGCACAGATAATACATATGTATCTATACATTTATAGCTACATAAACACAAAAAACTATAAGAGAATAATGTATACAAGTAATAAATATGCAATAATTTAGAATGATTGGATTTTCCTCTTAAAATTTCAAAAATGTTTTTCTAACATTGCTTCTACCACGAAAACATTTAAAATGGACAAAAGCCAAAGAACCCTGCTGATTGCTACCAGAGGTCTCTAGTCATGGGTATAGATCTTTGGAATGAGCCGCCTTCAGACCATTGTCAAACAAAGCAGATTGGCCAGCACCTGTCCTTCATAGCCATTCTTTGGAGAAGTCATCGTCTAATTTCACAGTGTTTTATTTGGCTATATTAAGAAGTAAGAATAATATCAGGCCTTGCATAAATGTACAAATTAAAATCATGCAGTGCGTTTCCCAGGAAGATATTCTTACTCTCTTAGGCCCATAGCTTTGTGGCATTTTACAGTGTCTACTCCAAATTGTTACTTCAGCCATGGGCTGAATTATGTCTCTGCCAAATTCATATGTTAAAGCCCTAGCTCCCCATGTGACCGTATCACAGATAGAATCTTTAAGGAGGTGATTAAGATTACGTGTGGACATAGGGTAGAGTCCTGATCCCACAGGATGGGTGTCCTTAAAATAGAAAAGGAGATACCAGAACTCTTTCTACTCAATTGAGGATCCAGCAAGAAGGTGGCCATCTCCAGGCCAGGAAAAGAGCCCTTACCAAAATCCAAATCATGCTGGTGCACTGACCTTGGCCTCCTTAGCCTCCAGAGCCATAAGAAAATAAGTGTCTGTTGTTTAAGCTGCCATGTCTGTGGGATTTTGTCATGGCAGTCCCAGCTGACCCACACATTTGTTTCTTTCCCCTTGTCTTCTGGCCTCCACTAGGTTCTGAGGACAGGATTTAGGTGTGGAGGCATCACCAGATGAGCATATCCTTCTACCTAAAGGCACAGCTTTTGTCAGGCAGCCCTCTCTGGATAGCTACTCCTCTGGGTTCATGTAACCACTTCCCATCCCTCACCCCCATTCTATCCTTTCAAACAGGATCCTACATTATTCCTTGGTAGGACCCTCACAGTACCTTTGTCAATAGTCCTTTTATTTAAATGTTTCTATGCACAATTTCAGTGCAGCACATATTTCCTAGCAAGACCCTGACAGCTTCTAACAAAACATGAGAATTGCTGAAAAGACTATTTAAAACATATGCTGATAATTCCAAGTATCATTGCCCTGAGAGACTGAAACCCAAGAACTCTTACTTAACTGGGAATAACATCACATCCTCAGGGTTACCCAAATCATTACAAAATGGATCAGCATGGCACAGTAGCTACAGCATTGCCTGCACACTTGGCTTTGGGTGACAACACCAATGTGGTGGTAAAAGAGACTCCCCCATTTTGTCCGCCTAGAGCAAAACTTATTACTATCCAGTTTTTTTCTAATACTTTATGAAATCAGACCTTCCACAATCCCTGATTCCTTTTTTGTTTTTGTCATGTATTTTCTCCATCTTCGTTCCATTTGCTGAAAAGTCTCCATTGTTCTAGGGGTCAGGAAAAAGGGGCAGGGGGTGTGCTTGTTTAGAAGTGATTGCCTAGCAACCTATCCTCCTTATTCCAAGGACAGAGGCTATTTGCATTTTGGGAAAGAAGGAGAGAAAAAAGCTCCACTTCTCTTGAGTCCTGGGGTGAGAAGGTCTTGCTGACCACTCCTCAAAGGAAACTTCCTTCCTCTGAGAACTCCCTCTGGGGGACTGTTCTTTGCCTGCCCAGCTTGTGTGTGCTCCCTTGGGGGAGGGTGCCGCCTTCCAAGGTGCTCCCAGAGCCACTGAGGGCAATCAGTGTCTCCCAGCCCTGCCAAGCTGCAGCCCCGGGCGGCACCAGGACAGGGCTCAGAACATCCTGATCTCATTCAAGTGGGCATTTCTTTCCCACACTGTTCTTTCCTTTTGCAGCTTTCAGTTCTGGAAACATGCCACACCCAGGGGATGTCCAGGCCTGCTCCCCTTAACCCCTAAACTGCTGGTGTGTTCCCTGAGCCTTCTTGGGGAAAGCTGAAGCCAACAGGGACATGGAAAGAAGAGAAGATATAAAGTTTCACTTACAAGTTCTCAGGTGACCTAGAAAAGGTGGAGACCAAGGGAAGAGAGATTGACAGTTCCCCACATCCTTTGAGAAAGTAAACTGAGTTGGTATTTGGAAAAATCACTATTCCAAACTAGAAAACTGTGCTCCCAAATACCTCACTCTCCATTCTCTTCAATCTGCCCACTGCAAAAGAAAAAAGGACACTCTTCTTATAAGTGAGGTGTAATAAGATGTATAAAACATATAAGGTGTAATATGCCAGATATATAATGTGTAATAACTAATAAGACTGGAGTCCTTTCTCTTTGATGTCTTAAAATGGTATAGAAACGTTCGGCTTTCTGGCTCCACGTTGGGCAAGAGCTTTAATCTTTTACACCTGTAAACTACCATATAAAACTGAGATCTTTGCAAACTACATTGACAATGGTTGATAACATTTAACTTATTTTGAACATTGCTAAGTAGTATAAGGCATGTACCCGTGGGTGTATTATTTAATGAAGACCATCTCATGATGTTGTTTATATTGGTTCACTCTCCACCTTATCATGTTAGGGTATTGGTCATAAGGAAAGGCCTTGAGTATAGTATAATATTGATCTACAACATGATGTTAGATATGTCTGGCATTAAGAAGATGTTATCAGATTTTAGATACCTTTTTAGTCTTTTTCATTTTATGTATTTTCATGCATATATCCAGAATGAAAAAAACTCATGGAAGTCTCCATGTGGCTAATAAATACATAAACTTCTTTGACTAATACAGAGACACTGTACTAGGAGAGAAAAGATGGAAGAAGATAATACCACCTAATCCTCTTGCCTGTAAGCCAGGAGATAAAATGCATGCAGAAAAAAATTCTGTATGATTCACGAGGGTTGCTCATAAACAGAGGACAAAGAAACAATTTCTTTTACTAACACTAAGTAAAACTTTGCCTTCTGCAGGTCACAACTATAGCTGTGATTTCTTGTCTGTTTGATTGTTTATTTGTTTATTAAATCATAGCTGTGTACATTAACGCAATCGTGGGGTACAATGTGCTGATTTTATATACAATTTGAAATATTTTCATTGAACTGGTTAACATAGCCTTCACAGCATTTTCTTAGTTACTGTGTTCAGACATTTATATTCTGCACTTAGTAAGTTTCACCCGTACCCTTCTAAGATGCACCGTAGGTGTGGCCCCACCATTTTTGCTGGTTTTATAAATTCTCTAAGAATTGATCCTAAGTCTTCTCTGTGTAGAAAATATTTTGGTTTAATTTAGTGGAACTGAAAACTGAGCTCAGAATTTGAGAGCTGAGGGGACATGTGACGACATCTGACCAAGATGAACACCATCCTCATTTCACAACTGAGGACCACAGACTGAGGCCCAGGGAGGCTCACGTTAACCCTGATCACACTTTGGGGTGGTTGCTCTCATCGATAATGGGAGTATCACATTTGGTAGAAGAACAATTTTGTTTCTCATTTGAAAGGGTTTTAAGCTCTATGCTTTTGGGAATGAGGAATCTGGATAGAAAGCAAGGAGCTGAAATCAGCCACCATATTCCTGTTCATTTGTCATTCATTTCAGAGGGAGTATTTGAGGACATGCTGAGCATTCTAGTATTGAATTGAACAACTAGAAAAGACTGTTATGTCCAAATGTGTCCTTGGGTGAATGTTCCCTTTGCAGCAGAGTTGGTGAGTTTTGCTGAGAGCCCGGAGAATAGTGAAGCAGTCATCTGGTAAAAAGTTGAATCAAATGTTCTCTGGGTTTCTCTGATCTGCTTACCATTTTCCCCCTTTTTTCTTAACCACTGCCACTTAATTATTCACAGTCAGTTGTGCTTCAAAGCTGTGAACATTTGGGCATTCTCTTCTCTGTGACATGGAGAAACTGTTGGGCATGGTCCATAAGCTATTTAACTACTTATGTCATAAATATAATGAGATACTAAGCTTCAGACTTCTTAGAGTAGCCCATGCACATATAATCAATGGCTTTGAAAGCTCAGATGAAGCTTGGCAAGTTTGAAAGAAGCAAGGAGAGCATGGAACGAGAGCTTATTTGAGCGGGTAGGGTGAGTTGGAACCATAATTGATTCTGGAAGCAGAGCATTCCATAAATGTTTCCTTGTGCACAGAGGACCTAGATCTGGCCATAAAATTTTTGTTTGGGCCAAAACAAATTCATAGAAATGAGAAGATGGTAGCTTGTTTTCATTTTCAGAATAAAACTTGTAAAATCTTTGAATTATAAGGGTCTTTAGAAGTTATCCTAATCACATGTAACTTAAAACAGAATCCCCCAAAATAATGAAAATGAAAATGCTTAATAATAGTGTGAATTCATTTGTAAAACTTCAAATTGGTAACATTTATGCATTATAAAGCTAAACTCTGAAAACACATTGACATTTTGCTCTTGCCCAATGTGTTAAAATTGTATATACGACACATCCGAGCACACTGGTTTCCGTTAGTTTTTACAATGCACTTAGTAGTGGCATTAATGGTGGTAATCACATAGAGAGACGAAATGCAAATCACTTCTTTACAGGACCAGTTACTAAAGTGCCCTCACGAACTTGTTAGAGTCCATGAAACACAATTTATAAAATACTGAGCCCTTTCTACAGCATCATAAAAGATGGAAAACCTACTCGTGGATACTTCCCCTAGTGACAAACAACAATCTCTTGGAAAGGTAGACCATGTCACAGCTCTCATTTTGGGGTAGTTCCTTTTTACATTGTGCCAAATCCACTTCATGAAATGTCTATGAAACGATCCAGTTCTGGCCTCTGGAGCCACTGTGCTAACCTAGATAGCAGAGACAGCTAACGTGTTACATCCAGGACTTGCTTTGTCTCCCCAATGTTCCCAATTCCTTCAACTCTCCCACCTGTAGCACGGTTCCAGACTCCTTGGTCACCCTGCTATGAATGTTTTCATGTTTGTTAAAGGCATCCTTGAAATGTAGATGACTAAAAACTTAATATGCACCCAACTAGATTCTTGGTCTCCTCTTAGCCCATTCCAAAACCAGGTGATGGAATGAGACCTCCAGTTATACAGGTCAGAAATCTGCTTTATCTGGCATCTTTCGTGGACATCTTTGCTCTTTCTGTACTCAGACTGCCTCCAGGTTCTGCAATTTTGCCTCCTAAATAGCTTATATAAATCTCTTCACCTTGCTCTGTGCCCACTGTGATCATCTTTATCCATTGTCTTTCTCCTGAGTTTCAACAAGAACTCACAGCCACTTTGACCCTCAGGGACGCACAACTCCACATCTTCCTTAAAGTTTAGAGGTACTCACTGTTTTTATGATCATGAAAAATCCTCAGCATGGCTGGCAAATGTTTCTCTGCTTCTCCAACTCGGGTTTTTGTCTCCTGTTCTGTGTCTGTCCAGCACACTGGCCATTTTCCATGTCCTTCTCCAACTTTTGCTTCTCCTACTTTCTGTCTATTGCTTCCTCTGATTAGAAGGGATTCTCCTCATATTTTGTCCTAATTCACTCAACCTGCAGGACTAAGCCCAAAGACGGCTTCCTCAGCCTTCCTGGAACTCTTCATCTGGGTCAGGTTCCCTTGCTGCGGGCATGTAAGCCCTCAGGATGTGTGCTTCATGCCAGTCATCATGGCTCTTGCTTGACCTATATTAGTGGGATAATTCAATAAAAGTTTGGTTCTCTACTTTTATTGTTATCTCCAGGAGGCTAAGATGTGTTGACTTTTGCTCACTTTCTTCCCCTGATACCTAGCATGTAAGGTACTCACGTGCAAAAGTAATTCGTTCAGTGAATTAGATACTTAAGTCCTATTTTGATTCTCTCCTATTCATCAAGAAGAATGACTTGAAATCAAGAAAAAAATGGAACAAATATGGCTAAATTATTCTTTAAATGGGAAGCTAAGACAGCTTTTTAAAAAAAGTATGTCTCCAAGCAAAGCTAAATAACAGCCCAGCCAGCATCTCCGGACAATATAAGTTTGGCACTCATGCGAACAGCAGGAACAAGGGAAAAGGAAAAAGTGAAGATGATGAAGAAGCTGAACAAAGCTGGACATAATTTTCAACAGATAGCAAAGAAGTAGGATTCCAGAAACAACTGATCACTGAACTTGACCTTTGTTCCAGGATGAATTTTAACACAAGCTATTTGAAGATGTTGTCTGAGCATCAGACAAAGAAGTGGTGATGATCAGAGTGAGTCTGGGTTCATCAGGATGAAGTCCTGATAAACGATCATTAAAAGGTGGTAAACTTGTTGGATGGGATGGGGGATTGCCTGAGACAATTTTGCTTTCAGAGAGGCCCTTGGTGAAGTCCCTTGAGATATCCTTGAGAGATAGAGAAATGCAGGCAGAACTCACAGCTAATCCAACACAGTGTTGTGTGTGCCCTCCTAACATGTCTCTGCCCAGTGCTGACTCACTGTAATGCTATTTTTTCTATGTTCATGTATGATTATAATAATGACAACTGATACATAAAATACCCACCATGAGGTAGGCACTTTTTAAGGCACATTTAGTCCTGTACAACATCTCTTTGAGAAGATATTATCATTATTGCCATTTACATGTAAAAGTTGAAGAAATAAGAGTCTTGAGAGGTTAAGTAACTTCTTCAAGGTCACACAAATAATAGGAGATGGAGATGAAATAGGACCCCAGGAAGTCTGGCTCCAGAGTCTATGCTCTTTATACTCATGCTTCTGCTGTTCCAGAATGTTCTTAGCCAACAGAGTTTTATGTACTGTATCTGCCTAGTGAGCATTCGTGGACTACTCTGCAGTGCTGTATAAATAGGGGCTTTTTATTTGTAAAGCACAGACCCTAAAGGTATCCATGCATAGAATTCATGAGGTTTCAAATTTTCAGCAACTCCTAACAAACATTTAGCATTTCTTTCAATTATTAACATAGGCAATAAATCACAGTAGGATCAGCAGAACCTGTGAAGCTGTCACCCGTAGAAATCAGATATTTTTGTGTCACATTATTGTTGTTGTTTCAGATATCAGACACATCACTTTGAAATTATAGTAGCTATTAGACTTGCCACCAGATCTCATTATTTAATGTTTTAACAAAAACACATGTGTTATTATATCACATTTTTAGTATTTTATGACTGTACTGTGATGCAACTGTGTTCCTTTGTAACCCTACGTGTTTTATTTTAGGCATAATGCTATTTGGGCCAGGAATACCTAGGCTTCCCCAGACTGCTAGAGGGCACAGCTCTGTCTTGTTCTATCCAAATTAAGATTGTCTTGTATGCCACAATAGTTTCCCTTTATGCTCAGGCAAACAGTCATGACTCAGAACAGCTGATAAAAGCTAAGCGAGCGACAGTTCTGGACCAATCACGAAGAGACAAAGGAAGAAATCACACAGAGCATGAAAATGCACCGTGAGAGGTGTGGCTAATGTCATCTTTAGGGATGTAGTGGGAAACACACAGAGTACGGGTCAGCAGGTGGGCAGGCATCCGGAGAGGGCTTCTCTGAAGACCTCTGAAACACCAGGCTGGCCGGAGAGGGTTGGCCCATGGTGTATGAAGAGTGGCTGCAAAACACTGGTGGGAGGTACATCATAAATTCATAAATACATGAAGAGAAGGAAACTGTGACAGCTCCTACAGGGATATCTTGTGACCATCCTGCAAGGATCTGAGATAGCGCTCATATTCCTGGGAACCCATCCCTGGGTTCAGCGATGTTTACCCAAGACAGCATCTCTCCAGGATTCTGCCTTGTCCCTGTTCTCCAATGGCAACAACACATGCACACACACACACACACACATGCATGCACATACACAATGGCTGTCTAGAAAATATCCAGCCACGTAATATAAGTATTAGCATTACAGTATTAACAATGGCTGGATACTTTCTGGGTAACCCTTTATTCCCTCCATGGTGGTTTCATGACAACACTAAGTAGCAGGCAGAACAGACTTCTTTACCATTTTGCTAAGACAGAAAGTAAGGTTCAGAGAGGTTAAATGAGTTGTTCAAAGTCACACACTACACATATATTGAAGGTAAAAAAAGATCCAGGTCTGCTGTCAGCCAGCCCGTGTTCCTTGGCATATTAGTCAGATTTGGAATTAACCCAAAACTGAAGAACCAGCAGGTTGGATGAAACATCCAGATCTGAAAGGGACAGACAAACAATTATATTTCAGAAGCCCCTTCCCGACCCAAAAGGGGATGGTTCTAAAAATCTAACTCTTGTCCTTCTTTAACCAACACAGCTTTAGAACTTTGTGCCACACAGTGGGCCACTGACCTCGATGGACCTCTGTGTGCACAAAAGCCAGGGCTGTGAGAATACCTCAGGTGACCCTCACCCACCCCCCATCCCCAGGGAGAAGGCTGGAAGAGCCAGGGCTGTGCTGAGGGTGTCCAGAGATTTCAGAGCGGGCAGAGCACAATCTTTTTGAGAACAGGGGTTCAGATGGCAGTTGTGCCACAGGGATAAGTGATGGCACCACAGGAAAGTGACTTTACCTCTTGGAAAATTATTTTCCTCATCTACATTATTAAAAGATGGTTGAGAGGATGACAAGCCAAGCTGAGACAAAAAAGGAGGCTAAATATGTCAGTCTTCCTTACAGACCCAGCATTAACCCACCAAGACATCTACAGGAGTCTTTTAAGGTCACAGTTGTTTCCTACAATGAAGTCTAATGAGTTCTCCAGAAAGAAACTCACTATTTGCCCTAAGAGAGCCGGGAAGAATCTAAGCACCGCAGTAGCTGCAAGAAAATTTAGCACTTATTGGACATCCCCCCCCAGTATCTCTCCTGTGAGTGAACATTCCCTGCGTGCCCTTAATATTGGGCTTCAATCCCTCTGAACCCCTCAAAGCCCAGGAAGGTGTCTATGTTGTACATAGAGGCGAGGCACGAGCCTCTAAACCTCCTCAGCCTCCTGCTGTATCCCTGTCATCAGCAACATGTGAATGAACCAAATTACTTCCAGGGCTGAAGGCGTGGGCCACACAGCCAGGCTCTGCCGTCAAAGGAGCCCAGCGTCATGTTCTCCACCCCCTTATGAGAAGGCTGATGCTGTCGTAAGGCTGTGAGGGAGGAAGCTGGCCTGGAAATGCCATGTAGGGAAGAAATTGTTCCATTTCAGTGTTAGGATTCTAAAATAGCTGCTAATAAAAAGCCTTCGTACTGTGACACTTCAATACAGACACCCACAAGGATACCTTGACAAGCTGTTTGACTCTTCACGGGCCTTTTCTTGCTTTTCCTGCGCAGGGCCCCCCCACAGATATACATATATACAATGGTGCAGTGACAGACAAGGCCAGCAGGGGTCTGCCTAGACTGCGGGGCTGGCTGGGGGTGCCTGGCTTATCCTGGGAGGCTCTGCTGATCCGATGTCGACTTGCCGAGGAGCATGGGGCCTCATCTTACATCTGCTGCTTACTCTGTCTCTCTTTCCACCCTCACGATATCCTAGAGAATGAGCTCAGCTCACCTCCCAGGATGAGTGAGGAGGTCCTCAAACAATACATCATTTACCAGTGATCACAAGAAATCAATCTTGGGCTCATTCGGAAATGCCATCCTTCAAAGAATTTAGGCTCTGGTATCAAAGTATGTAGAATATGTTTATAGTCTAGTGGTTAAAATTCAAAGAAGCTTTCCTCATAGAAGTACTAAAAATCAATTCGTTTTGGTAATATCACCTCCATCAGGAAACTAAAGAGTCATGCTTGAGACCATTTTTAACAGTACCTACTCTTTTTCTGAAGCTTAATAGGAGCTAAGACCTGTTGGAAAGTTACCATTTGAATCTTAGCATAGATAAGACCACATATGTCCTTGGCTACTTTGTGTAAATGTTCCTGAACAGGACCCCGATAACACCTAGCTACACACCAGACTCACCTAAAAAGCTGGTAAATTCCCAATTCTCCCCGACCCTCCAGATGTTGAATCAGTATATCTAAGACAAGGCCCAGGACTCAAGATTTAGGAAAAAGTACTCTGAGGTTCCAATGTAGGGTGGAGCTTGGGACCCTACACAGTGGGGAAGTCGAGAGTACCTGGGAAGATGATACTGCCATGGCTCCATTAGCATAAGAAGACTTTGAGACGTTTTCTCACACTCGGATATCACAATCTACTTTATGTCTAATAACTTTCTTAGTGGAGTCTTAACTCTCTTAGTGGAGTCCACTGTAGGATTTGTTTTATCTGGTAAGTAGAATTCCTCTAGCTATACGCCTGTTCTAAGTTCTTACAGTCAGCAGTGGAATGACTGACAAGAGACACTGCTGCTACTCTGCAGAGGGACGAATTGTAGTGTTTTTAATGTATTCACAGGCATCCAATATTAAGTTAGATGTTGTAACAACATCTTATACATGGACCAACTAAGCAGAAATTTGAAATATCTATCCAAGGACAGAATTTTAAGGAAGTTATGTGGAAAGTCCATCAACTCATGCTTAAACGTAGGAGTGATTTTCTATCTTGAAGAGCCATGATGTTGGATAAAATCTTTACTTTGAAAAATTTGCATAAAGAATATTACATAGCTTGCGGCATTCCTTTTAGGTAATGGTCATGATCAGTAAGAACCTAGGAAGTGCTGAGCACTCTGTGAGGCATGCAGAGTGCGAAGTGAGAGCGTATATGTCTTGCCCCGAAGCACTTTTAAGTAGACCATCTAGTCATGTTTATAACTTTAGTCATATGCCAAGGTCTTTAAGGTTAGCAACGCCTTACCTGCGATTCATGCTTTAAGGCCCAAGTTGAATCCTATTCCTTTTAGAAAATTTCCAGATTTCATCCCACATCTCCCCCTAAATCGGTTTATCTCTACTTTCCACAACATATATCACACTGCCTCATATATCAGAGTGATTCACTTATATCTCTTCTCCCTAGGAGTAGGGTGATTTTTTTAAGGGAATGAACATGTCTTACTCAGGATTTATGTACTGATGAGACATAGGTAAAAACTACATATGCAATGCCATCTTGGATTAATACAACCATTTTATCCATGCAAGATGTTCTAAATCTGACCGTAAGCAAAGACTGTGGGTGAAGGTGCATTCTGCCCATACATCTTTTTCCAAAGCCTTCCTGAACCAGTTCATTTTGAGCCTAGGGAATCTCTCAGAGGTAAGTAGGCTAAGATAATTTCCTCTTGCTCAATACTCACTAGAGATGGAGAAAAACTACTCTTCTACAAAAGTAATAATCCTGTGTAGGCAGGAAAACTTTAATTGTAGAAAAAGTATTATGTAAATGTGCCTTATTTAATTAAAAAGGAAAAAAAATAAAACCTTCACAGGAAGTAACTGCTTTAAAGAGATGAAAGAAGGTATTGTCGTTCCTGCACCTGGTAAGTGGTTCGCTGATAGATTTTGGGGGTTTTTGTTTTTGTTTTGTTTTCTTTTTTGAGACAGGGTTTCACTATATTGACTGCTATAGCGTTACAGCTCATAGCAACTTCAAACTCTTGGACTTAAGTGATTCTCTTGCTTCAGCCTCCCGAGTAGCTGGGACTACCGGCACCCACCACAATGCCTGGCTATTTTTTGGTTGCAGTTGTGATTGTTCTGTAGCAGACCTGGGCCAGGCTCAAACCTGCCAACCTTGGTATATGTAGTTGGTGCCCTACTCACTGAGCTACAGGCGCTGAGGAAATGATTTATGCATCATGGAGAAATAGCAACTGACTTCTGCTTTTAGGCAAGAGGGAGTATCAGAGAAGAGATTTACTCTCTTGCCTGAAACAAATAGAAAATAGTTTAATATACAAAACAACTGTTTTCACAACACTAGATAATCAGAAATGAAGAACATAATCCAAGAGATGAGAAAAGAGGGTGGTGAATCTAGTGATTACCCAACCCTACCTTTGAGAGAGACAGAAAGAAGCCCAGGTGGAGCCCAGCAAGCTCCCTAAGTTGAGGAAATGGAGCTGAGAGTCTGGGGAGATCAAGGTGCCTAGACTGAATGCTCGTCTTCCCTGATCATCAGAGAAATGAAAATTAACACTACCTTGAGATACCACCTATACCCAGGGAGAATGACCCACATCACAAACTCAAAGCTGCAGATGCTGGTGTAGATGTGGAGAAAAGGGAACACTTTTACACTGCTGGTGGGACTGCAAACTAATACAGCCTTTTAGGAAGGAGTTCCTCAAAGAACTCAAATTAGACCTTCCATTTTGATCCCGCAATCCCATTACTAGGCATCTCTCCAGAAGAAAAAACATCATTTCATCATAAAGACATTTGCATAAGACTGTTTATCGCAGCTCAATTTACAATGACCAAAATGTGGAAATAGCCTAAATGCCCACCAATCCAGAAGTTGTTTAATAAGCTGTGGTATATGTAAACCATGGACTACTATTCAGCCACTAAAACAGAAGGAGACGTTACATCTTTTGTATTAACCTGGATGGAGTTGGAACACGTTCTTCTTAATAAAGCATTGTAAGAATGGAGAAGCAAGAATCCAATGTACTCAATACTAATATGAAGGCAGTAGAAGATCTGATACAATGAGGGGGGTTAGGGAAGAATGGAATGGGTAGAGGGGAGGTCAGAGGGGGATGGGGGTATATGGCATGGTATATGGCACACCTTTTGGGGGTGGGACACAATTACAAGAGGGACTTTACCTAACAAATGCAATCAGTATAACCTAATTCTTTGTACCCTCAATGAATCCCAAACTAAAAAATACAGGTGCCTGGACTGAAAGAAAGAGAAGAGAAAGCTGCACACAGAAAGGGCACAGGAAAGCTGCAGAGTATTGTGCTGTGTACTGATCAGGTCACTCATGTGAGAATACTATCCATGGCTGGGGGAAGAACTACCCAGTGAGTCAGAGAAAACAGTGCCTAATGCTCGCACAGGGCCAGGAACAGTGCTGGTGCCCACAAGGCAGAGTGAAGACTTCATGCTTCATGGGGTGCTGGGTAGAGCACGCAGTAGAATCTGCCTCATTAATGGGGATTAAGCCCTAAAGTAAGCATTATTCTTGTCCTGCCTCTTATGTCTTATAAATGCCTTTTAGAACAAAGATCAAAAATATTTATAGGGGGCAGCGCCTGTGGTTCAAAGGAGTAGGGCGCCAGCCCCATATGCCGGAGGTAGTAGACCCTGGCCAAACCCAGCCCTGGCCAAAAACTCCAAAAAAAAAAAATTTAATTATATATATATATAAACATGCAGCATTGGGCAAGGTAAAACTCACCAAGCATGAAAAGGAGCAGAAAATAGGATCTCCAATGAGGAGGAAACTCAATTAACTGAAATTGATCCAGAACTGACACAAACATTAGAATTACAGGCAAGTGCATTGAAATATTTATTATAACTACATTCCATATGCTTAAAAAGTTAACTAGAAACATGTAAAACATGAGAAGAGACCCATTTTGATCTTCTAGGCAGGAAAACTATAAAGTATGAAATGAAAAAATATACTGGATGGGAATAATGAAGAATTAGACATTGCAGGAGAAAAGATTATTGAACTTGATGACATAGCAATAAAAACTACCCCAAATAAAACACACAGAAAAAATTGAGTCCAAAAACATAAAAAAGCACTCAGTGAACCATGAAGCAGTGTCAAGTGGCTTAATATAAGTGAAATTGGAATCCCCAGGGAGTTGGTGGGAAAAACAGAAGAAATATTTGACCAAATAATGGCCCCCAAAGTGCTGACTGATGAAAACTATAAGCCCACAAATTCAAAAAATCTGATGAACCCAAGCATGAGAAATATGAATAAAACTATACCAAAGGCCCATCATTATCAAATTTCCCAAGACCAGCAATAAAGAGAAAATGTTAAAAGCAGCCAGAGAAAAAAGAAGTATGGCATGACATACAGAGGAACAAAGATCTCCCACGGAGAAATTCCAGGACTTTTATTTTTTTAGCAATGATTATGTGTCACTTCAATTTATTGTTCTCAACCTTAAAGGCAGGAACTCATTGCAGATGGAGAAACAGAGGTTATCATGGTGCATGAGGTCAGTGTGACAGATCATTCTGTTGCTTGCCCCAAAGCTACTTCCTTCCTTTTTTCCTGCAGTTGAATCATAGTTTTGTCCAGGTCTTTGGTAACAGGCCATTGATCTCTGGCAAGTCAGCTTACCCCTTCATCTTGACCCACCTCTGGCCAAGGAGGTGTCAGAAGTCCTTACAGAGGAGATGTGCTGGGAAAGATTTATATCCGGATAGAAAGAGGTGTGTAGGGAGAAACATCTGTATCCTGCAGCCACTCTGCCTCCCTCCTACAACTGCAGATTTGATGGTTGGAGTTGCTGCAGCTATCCTGCAGCCAAGAGGGAAAGCAAAGCAGTCTTGAGTGTCAATCCACAGCTCCGATACCAGAAAGCCCCTGACCCAACCAGAAACTGCCCATCTCTGAACTCCCTGTCCTGTGAGCAAAACTACTCCCTTCACACTTAGCTACTTTTGTAGCACATTGCTACCTTGGGCTAAGCACATTCCTAACTGATATTAAACTCATAAGTTTAAAAAAGAAAAATCAGAGATCAGAACCTTTATCTTCAGGCTCCAAATGTGATGCTCCTTCCTCTATAACTCACCTCTTTGTTGCCAGCTTCCTCTTTAAAGTAGCTCTGGACTGAGTGATGCAAATGCTAGCAATGTCACAAGCACAAGAAAGACAAGGCCTGACTACTTCAAAAATAATGGAGAGGATTCTACCTATTTTTTAGATATATTCCTAGGTATTAAATTTTCTTTGCAGCTACTGTGAAGGGAATTGTGTCCTTGATTAGCTTCTCATCTTGGCTGTTATTGGCATATAGAAAGGCTACTGATTTTTGAACATTTAAATATTTTATATACTGAGACCTTACTGTATTTTTTTTAAGCTTACAAACATTTAGCTGATCTCAATTGTACCTGGCAAGCAACCTTACTGTATTTTTTTATTACTTCCAGGAGTCCTGTGGTTGAGTCTTTGGGGTTCTGTCAGTATAAGATAAAGCTGCAGATGCTGGAGTGGATGTGGAGAGAAGGGAACACTTTTACACTGCTAGTGGGACTGCAAACTAATACAGACATTTTGGAAGAAAGTATGGAGAATCCTCAAAGAACTCAAACTAGACCCTCCATTTGAGCCTATCCTGCAATCCCATTACTGGGAATCTACCCAAAAGAAAAAAAAATCATTTTATCATAAGGACATTTGCACTAGACTATTTATCACAGTTCAATTTACAATGGCCAAAATGTGGAAAAAACCTAAATGCTCACCAACCCAGGAATGGATTAACAAGCTATGGTCTATGTACACTATGGAATATTATACAGCCACTAAAAAAGATGGAGACTATACATCTTTTGTACTAACTTGGATGGAAGTGGAATGTATTCTTCTTAGTAAAGCATCACAAGGATGGAGAAGCAAGAATCCAATGTACTCAGTTTTGATATGAGGACAGTTACTGACCTAGTACACGGTTGGGGGTGGGGAAATAGGGGAGCAGAGAGAGGGAAGGAAAGAGCTGGGTAAAGGGGTCACAGAATTTGGCACACCTCTTGGGGAGGAACACACTTATAAGAGGGACCTTGCCTGACAAATGCAATTAGTGTAACCTGGTTCTTGTACCCTCAATGAATCCCTAACACTTAAAAAAAATTAATGGAGGGGAGACCTTTTAGGACTTTGAGGTATCAGAGTCCTTCTGGCCCATCCCAGCCAATGGGCAATGCCTACATTTGCCTACCTTCATTCTCAATGCATGTATAAGCATATTTATTTTCTATCTGTAGCATATGTATAGGGCAGAAGGGGCTAGAAATTTAAAGAACAAGAGATTCAGAACACCAAAAACAAGAGCAACCAAAACAAACACAAATAACCCAAAGGTGATTTATCCACCTCCTATATTTACTGCTAACATTCTTCACTAGTTAAGAGATGGACAGAACAGGGGATCTGGAAAACACATCTCCAGACCAGCTCTTCCATGCTGGCTTCTTCAATTTTTTACAGCCCTTTTTAAAAGGTCACAGAGCATAGATAGGCATGATAGAGCAGAGGCTCTGAGGAGTTGTGCAACAAGGCAAAAGATTGCTTACCTTATGGCTACAGAATTCTTTTACTGAAAGATACCCACTGATAGCTCATTTATGCAGTTTGAGAGACCCGGCTCTAGGCAGATTAAACACATACCCCATGTTGAGATAACAGGGTCTGTTGGGAAGATCCATTTCACAGATTATATGACATTTCAGAATGCAGTTACATATTTAACTTTCTGATGTAAAAACTCCCAGTGGCTCCCCATGGCCAAAAGGATCAAATCCAAAGTCCTTGGTATGGCAAACATGTCCCTACAAAATCTGATAATTGCCTGCAGAGCATACTTTGTCAGCCTCAGAAGTGTGGCCATTCCCTGGCTACACACTGTGATGTGTGTACTGCCATCTTTTCCTCTTATTTTCTAAGCTTCTCTCCCTGTTGTGGCTCAGGGCCTTCTTGCCAACAGAACAATCTAGGATCTATATCTGAAAATCCAGATCAAATATCTTGTTTCTGTGAACTCTACTCTGCCTTCCCAAAGTGGGTGGGAGGCTTTCTCTTCAGGGTTCCTGGTATGTATATCCATTACAGCATTTATCACATTGCATTGAAATGTCTAAAACTCCTCCAAGTAGAACCCATGTGTCTTTTATAATGACTATAGCATCTAGCACTTAGTAGTTGTTTTATAAATATGTGCTGAGTGAATGAAAGAATGAATGAGAAGACTCTTACATTCACTCTGTTGCAACTTCGAAGCATATGTAAAATGTTCTTAGGAATACTTGAATACAAATTAAACCAATTTAGAATCTTGTAACAATTTATGCAAATCTAGTTTAATATAAAATTAGTCTGAACTCAATGTTCTGATTTCTCCCTGGCAGACAGGTTCCTCTGAACTGTGCTCCCTCTAAGTGTTGTAAGAGGCATGAATTGAAGATGATTTCATAAAATAAACAACCTCTTATGCTTCTGAGGCCACTTTTAATCAAAAAAGAGCAAACAGAAAGGTCTGTAATTGTTCACGTAAAAGAGTCATCATGTAAGTATTATGGTGACTGGAAAAATAAGGAGATGAAGCAACATACGAATGAGAGTTAATGACACAGAGGACATCCCTCTTTCAGGAAGGGATTGGGTTACCCTTCAAATGAATGTTGTGGCTTTTTTCAAGGGTTCTAGACATAGTTTACCAGAGGAAGTTTTCCTGTTATAGTATAAGTGGAAATAGGTTTTAGCCCTGGGCCGCTTTACTACAAAGACTTTGGAAAGGATAAGGATGTGCCTATATTCCCAGCTTTACTACTTGAAGTCAGTGCCTCTCACCTCAGAGATAGACCCAGATACAATTCCGAACACCTTTTGTATTCACCTACAGGGCTAAAAGGACACACTCCAAAAGGCTTTTCCTGATAGGGCTCCTATTCAACATCAATTTACTGACAGTATATTAATAGTATGTGCCATGCACTGTATCAGCTCACAAAGCTACAAAGCTGTAGAAGGCTTGCCCTCTCTCTGCTCTCATATTAGTAAGAAAGACATCAAGATGGACCCGTTTCCTTGATGCAAGGTACTCTATGCTGTGAGCCCCATTTGTATGAAAGACTGAGCAATTACTCTTCCTGGAGGAAGTCAGGGAGGAGATGACACTGAAATTCCCTCTTTTGCTGCTCCTTGTAGAGGAAATGGCATTGGCACATGACACTAGAAACATCTATGGAGCAAGCCAGTCTACCTATCTATTCATCTACCTGTCTAGAAATGTTCACGTTACGTGAAAATATCCTTAAAAATCAACACATTCATTGTAAAGAGCAAGGTGTGATGGTAAACTCTTGATTGTTTCTTACCTGCTTATCTAGTTCTTCAATTATCTCAACTTTCTCCTCTCTGCTGTGGTTCAGGACTTTGTTTACTAGTCCATCAACATTTTTCCTCCAGGGTGAGCAGGGTGAGGCAAAAGGTGCTGAAGTTCAAGTAGGTTTATTTGACTACTTGCTCTCTCCGCTATAGTACAGTGAATCTTTCTTTCTCCCAGCCGTGAAAACAGTTAGTGAGCATCTAATGATGATTTCTTGGAATCTGCAGCTACCATCTTTTTAACACTTTAGGATTCTGCCCGTGGCCTTGCTGAACCAAGTTACGTTCATTTGCTTCCTGAAATGTATACTGTAAATCAACTTGCCTACTCTGCTTCCTGCTTTTCTCAAGTAAAAGATGAATTAAAGAATAGGATTTCCTACAACTCCAACATAAAGCTAAATCCCAGGGGACAACAAGATCTGAGACCTAGAATTGAAGATGTTTGGGGTTCTCTACTCATCAACAAATCATATGCATTTGAAGTACATTTTAGAATAAAACAGTGAAAACTCCAAAGTGCACATTAAAAATATTTCAATGGATCCACCGTGGCACAGTAATGACCAAGTAGAGTGAGATCTTAAGTCTCCGACAGGCAGAATGTGATAAAAATCTGGTTCAGATGTTTCTTAAATGTCAGGTTTTGCCAGTGGAGGAAAGGGATTAAAAAACAAAATAAGAGACTGGTAACTGCGGAACTGCTAATTAAAACAATTCAGAGAACATAAATGCTAGAGTAATTTTGGGCTCGCCATGTCGGGCTGGTTTCAATGCAAATGCAGTGTTCCGATTTCTCCCTTCATGGGGAAGGCATAATTAGCTCAGCTGCAACAGGGTGGAAGCCTTGATGCAGCCATCCCTGGTGCTGCCAGCTCCCCTGTGACGAAGGAACAGCTGCCACCTGCCCAGCCCGCCATGGATGGCACAGAGTCACCACTACCCCACCAGGTTGCTCACAGCCACTGTGAGTAGACAGTTCAGGCTTCTGGTGCAATTGGTTCTTGCTTAAAGGCAAGGGACGTTTTACTCGATCAAGTCGATTCCAGGTACCATTCTTCTACATGAGAGAGGCTTGGCTATCACAAACCCCTGCTGTCATTGTGGAAAGAATTTTTAACACTAGTGAGGACAACCCACATTGGTGACCAGCTCCTCACCTTGGTGTCTGATGTGGGCTGTTGGAGAGGAAATGCAGAAAATAATTTTAAAAACTTATAAAATGCTGGCAAGCAAGAAAGCTGAACTATAAGACTCCTATAGTTCCTAGCCAGAGTGATAAAGAAGATGAAGATGGCTGAGTGTGGTGGCTTATGTTTGTAATCCCAACATCTTAGGAGACTGAGGCAGGAGGATCACGTGGCACTTGGAGGAGTTCGGGACCAACCCTAGCAACATAGCAAGACCCTATCTCTATAAAAAATTTAAAAACTTAGTCCCTAGTCCTAGTTACTTAGGAGGCTGGGGCAGGAGGATTAATTGAGCCCAGCAGTTTGAGGCTACAATGAGCTATGATCAGGTCGCCACACTCCTGCCTGGGTAGCAAAGACAGATTTTGGCTCTTCAAACAAACAAAAAATGAAGAGACAGTGTGGGGATGGGTTTAAGGCTAAGTTTATAACTGATCCAATAGTTGATGATGACATAAAAGCCAGCAAGCTCTGGGTCACAGCACCTGCAAGATATGCTGAAGTTCTGCAAAACAAAGCAATACCTTTGCTTGTCTACTGGACAGATTCAGCAGAATGGACCCCACTGACGTGCTATGTCAGTAAATGAACATATCCCAAGAATCTGTTCTAGAAAATTAAATGCTCATTTTAATGAAACCCAAAGGTGAGCAACCATCTTGAAATTTTAGAGAAGGAAATGAGCAGTTTCTTTGCTTTCCTAGGCTGTGATCACACTGTCGGGTCTTCCATCCACTATCTACCTCCCTGGCCCTTCCTATTCAGTCTTACCTATTATTTTATTTGGATGATTCACTGTTTTGTTGCTGAGATTTTTAGTATTCTTTTCTCTAAATTCTTTTTCTTTTCTTTTCTGTCTTTCTTTCTTTCTTTTTTTTTTTTTTTTTTTTTTTGTAGTTTTTGGCCAAGGCCAGTTTTGAACCCACCACTTCTGGTATATGGGGCCGGTGCCCTACTCCTTTGAGCCATAGGCACTGCCCTCTCTAAATTATTTTTCTAGAGATTCCTATACAGGAAGATGTTGGGTTCCACTTTGGGGGTGAAGTACAACTTTATTGATTTGAATAATCATTAGGTTAAAACACTGAGCACTTACTTTTGGCCAAGTACTTTGAAACCTTTTTAACTTAATGCTAGAGAGAAAGCTGTTGATAAGGACACATGTTCCTCCCTTGGAGCCGCGGTTCTCAACCTGTGGGACGTGACCCACGGGAAATGTATTAAAGAGCCGCAGCATTAGGATGGTTGAGAACCACTGCTTTAGAGGCTCATCAAGATCTGCAAAGTTGTTCCTTGGAGAATCACCCACGTGTTTCTCTGTCTCCTGAAACTGGGAGACACCTCCACCCCCAAGTTCCATCAAGGAAACAGAACTATCAGAGGAGACACAGCTGTTGGTAGGTAACATCTCCCCCATGTTTGAGATATCTGGAACAAACTAGTCATTGCTTTTAAGCTACATTTTGAACACTTGAAGTTAAGACTATGCCCACATTTCCTGCAAATACACCCAGGAGAATCCTTTTCAATTTGGGCTGTCTTCTTTCTTGCCATGCAAAATGTGAGCAATGTTTATCAAGGTGACAAAAGAAGAAACACCACAAAACAATCACCAGAAGACAACACAGCGAGGTAATGGACTCTATTCCTTAGACTAACTGTAGCGCAGCAGGCGCCACTCAATTGCAGAGGCATCAGAGGCGAGTGAGACTGAGGAAGGGGCATAGGAAACAAGTTGAGCAAGTGCTCTCCAAAAATAATAAATAATGAGATGAGCAAGACATCATTTTCAACACCTCTACCTGATTATAGAAGGTAGTCAAGTTCTATGCTTTATTCTGTATAGGTTACACACAGCCAGCATGTTTACTCCTGTCCTGCCTGGACCTCTCTCCTTGAAAATCAAACAACATAAACAAGAACATCCAATTGAGGGTATGAAGTGGCAGAACACTCCCCAAATCTTCACCCTAAATATCATGACTTCAGGGTTTCCAGAAATGTCCCTTTTCTCTCATACCCAAGTTCTGAGATCTCAGCTAACACATCTAACATACGCAGGGGGCAAGTTCCAGCTGATCAGTGGATTTGAATTATCCGAGTTAGTGCCTATAACCTGCCCCTCAGAGGTTTCAGAGCAGCTGCCTGGGACCATTCAGGGACAGGTGGGACAGACCATCTCACATCGAACAAAGAAACCCACGGGCTAAACTGCTTTCAGCCAAGATGGTTCTGTGGGGGACATTCCAAGGTCTGCTGTGTTATTATTTATGGAGATGAATTATCTTTAGTTCAAAATCTCAAGCAAAGGCTTCAGGCATAATTTCACAACATCAAATCCAGACCTCAAAATCCTTTAACCTCATGCCCACCAGGAACTTCCCCAAGTCCCCAAATTCTCCTGGAAGGATTCTCACACTGAGAGCTTTTCTCTTGGAAATGTCACACACCATTCTGGAGTGCCATGGAAACAGCAAGATGGGGTATTATGGGCTAAATTGTGTCCCGCCCAAATTCATATGCTGAAGACCTCGCCCTCAGAATCTCAGAATGTGACTGTATTTGGAAAAAGAACTGTATTTGATTTATTCATTTATTTATTTTGAAACTGATTCTCTATTACTTTCCTTCTTTCTCTTCTTTCTTCCTCTCCCTCCCTCCCTCCCTTCCTTCCTTTCTTTATTTTCTGAGGCTGAGTCTCACTCTGCCGCCCTGGGTAGAGTGCTATGGTGTGTAACTCACAGCAACCACAAACTCTAGGGCTTGAGCAATTCTCTTGCCTCGGCCTTCCGAGTAGCTGGAACTACAGGAGCCCACCACACGCAGGGCTAGTTTTTCTATTTTTAGTTGGAGACAAGGTTTTGCTCTTGCTCAGGCTGATCTTAAACTCCTGAGCTCAAGCGATCCCCCCTCCTCAGCTTCCCAGAGTACTAGGATTACAGGCGTGAGCCACCACACCCTGGAGAAAGGACTTTAAATAGACAATTAAGTTAAAATGAGATGGTTGGGGATGCCCAAGTCCAGCCTGACTGGAGTCTTCATAAAAGGAAAAGGACCTGCAGAGGGACCTTAGGGGCACAAGCGCACATGAGGAACGAGGCGGGGGGAGTCCTCAGTGAGAAGGAACCCAGCTGTAAGCCTTGGAGAGAGACCTGAAAAGGCAGCAGACCTGCAGGCTTCTTGATCTTGGACGACCGGCCTCCAGAGCTGTGAGGAGCAAACTTCTGTTTGTATGCCGGCTGGTGTGTGATCTATTGTTACGGAGGCCCTGGGAGAAGAATGCAGTGGAGGCCTCAGGGAAGGAGGGCCCTGAGGTCTCCTCGCCTGCACAGCTACTCACCCTATAGTAGTCAGTGCTGTACACGTCCCGGGACATCCCAAAGTCCCCGATCTTCACCAGCAGGTTCTCCCCGACCAGGCAGTTCCGGGTGGCGAGGTCACGGTGCACAAAGTGCTGGGACGCCAGGTAGACCATGCCCGCGGCGATCTGCTGGGCTATGTGCAGCATCTGCGACTGCGTCAGCTCTGTCGGCGGGTTGCCTTCGGCCATCAGCACGGCGTCGGGTCCGTGTGCCCTAGGGAGGGACCAGGAAGGCATAGCTGAGGCTGCAGCTTTTGACCCGGGGGCCCTCTGTCCCCCTCAGCCACTGGTGCCAAAGGACACTGCCGGACTGAGCAGAAAGAGGAGACAGAGATGCTTCACCTAACCAGCACCGTTACCCCTAAAATCCTAAGAGGAGCCAGGCTGCTTCCTTTCCCAGAGAGTCTGGAATTCTCAGGGCCCCATCAGCCTGAATGCCCCCCAAACACAGGCAGGTTGGTGTTTTAGAGGCTCCAGAACTATGCTGGGGTCAGTCACTGACCAGAGTCCCTGACCATGAGAAGCAGCAGGTAGCTACAGCAAAATGCTGGGCACAGAGGGCTCTCCTGGAGGGATGGGCATAGTCCCTGTGGCCAGCACCCCTCAGAGCTGACCCCTGCAGAGTGTCCCCACCAGCACGGCTCATGGTCTCCTGCATCCCCTGACCTATAGCCAGGCAGGGTTTACAAGGTGCCCTTGACGCACTCGAGCCTAGTTCAACAGAGACGCGGGACATTCTCAGCCTGGACATTCATGCCCACCTCCAGCTCAGCACACGTACTGGCCAACATACAGGGGAGCTCTTCTGAATTGACACTTCCCCCCATCCCGGGGCAAAATTTAGATTTTTACACTATGGGGCTATGGTATTTTTTTTTCCTCTATCTTATATGACTGGTCTTTCTCCAGCTATGGATGACTTAGGATATCTTTAACACTAGCTTCTGGGAGGGGAGGGCCCCAGTCCTAGGATAACTCAGCAGTCCCTGCTCTGGCATCCTGCACTTTGAGCTAAGATTGGGGCCAGTGCCCCGGTGGCCTGAGGGGGCGCTGCAGGGCAAGGAACAAAGGCACGCTGTGAGGCGGCTTCTCCTGGGCTTCTCCCGGCGCAGGCAAAGAGCAGAGGAGATAATCTCCTTCAGAACATTTGGTAACACTTGGGATAAATATAGAAGATTTTCCTATTAATACATTTTAAAATGGGTGACCTCACCTGCAGGGTTCTAGACCTGTCCGAGTATTGAAAGCGGGGAAACCAGAGCTATCCAGGAACAGACGTTATATATTTTGCCCTGTGCCCCCTCATGAACTATTCATCTTCCATAATGGCTCAGCCCACAGTGATTCTCTTTTTCTTTGATTTTAAAACCTTGTGTCACAGACTTTCCATTTTTGTATTTTCAGGGACTGAGCATCGGACAAGGACAGGAGCACACTCCCTTTTCCAATCTGCAGTTTCTTCATTGATCAAAAATGCAAAAGGACATTATGCTGGGTGACTTCCTAGCTCGCTTCTAACTATCTGGATTTAATCATCCCTTAGAGAGGAGCTTCCTTTTTTTTCTTTGCAGTTTTTGGCCGGGGCCTGGTTTGAACCCACCAACTCCAGTGTATGGGGCTGGCGCCCTACTCCTTGAGCCACAGGCACCGCCTAGAGCTTCCTCTTTTTGTACAAGGCTGGTCCTAGCACATTTCAGCTCTACTCAAACCACAGTTCTCAACTGCCCTTCATTGCATTGGGAAACAATACTAGAGAGATGCTTTGGGGTTTTCTTCAGCTCAAAATCTCTTATCAGAGGTAAGAAATTTATAGTATAGTGACCAAAGCTCTTGGGTATTTGAACTGGATTTGGAACCTGTCCGAACACACTAGCTGTGTGACCTCAGGCGAATTACACAGCCTCTCTGGGCCTGTTTATTTGTTATGTAAAATGGAGATACTAACTGCATCTAGTATACTAACTGCATCTATGGGTTCTGGTGTTGAGGATGAATTGAGATTCTCCTTGCATAGTGCTCCATGGCCTTTCACAGGAAAGAGAAAGGCTTTGCAAACAAAGCTTTTTAAAAAGAGGAATGGAGAGATGACATGAAAACACAAGTTAGCCCCTGTACATTCCTTTGTGCAACTGGCCTGTAACAGGACTCTTCGGGACTCTTAGTGCTGGCCCTTGTAGCACTAAGGGGCTGGGAAAGTGAGGGTGTTTTCACTTGTCTACTAAGCCTACTGTGAGCTCAACACCAGGAGAAAGATCTAAGGGTGCACGTAAACTAAGGAAAACTGAAATAAGGACCCAAAGAATCTGGGTCAGAATTCAATCTTCATAGATATATTCCAAATTATTGATTACTCACAACATTATTTCACCCCAGCAAACTAGACTTCTCTGGCAAAGACTCCAATAGAAGCAATGTTAGAAGCCAGTGCAAATGGCCAATAATATTAGCTTATTAGGTTTCAATAAGCTTAAAATGCTTAGAAAGGCTCTATAAATATTAACCATAATTGCTAAAAAAAAAAAAAAAAACTACTCATCTACCTTTCCCCTTTTTAGAAGGGGACTCTGGAAAGATTTGAAGGGAAAAAAATTGTAAACTCCTTGCAAGCAAGGAAGGGCTATGTTTTACGCATTTCCCAACCCAAATAGCAGAAGATCTGACCTCATGTGCTCAATATATGACTTTTGGATGAATAAAAAGGGTGGTTAAAAGAGAAGAAATCTGTCTTCACGGGACAATGCCAGTAATAGTTGGGAAGTTTTCATAAAGCTAATTTCCTGGTTCCCTTCCAGAAAGAGGGCAGCTTATCTTTGCAGCATGTAAGCACACCTGAGAACCTGACTCCTGGGATGGCAAACCTCTTGTTCCCAGACTTAGTAGATCCTGAATTCAAGCAGGGAAAGTTTCCAATCGCTCCACGCCCCATCCAGGACGCCAAGGGAGAACCAGGTGTCTTCTCCTTCTGGAAGGCAGGAGGGGGGGCTGGGAGGGGCTGACCGAGTAAGAAAATGAAGGAACACACACACACACACAGAGTTCACAGCTCACAGCAGCATTTAATTATATCCAGGTGAGTATAACTGAATTTACTATGCTACAGTTTGGAAAAAGCAACATTTTGAATTAGGGAAGTAGCCTGGGGCATAGGAAAATATTTCTCCTAGAAGCAGCTAGACCTCAACCAAATTCAGCTTCTTTTCTTCCTTGTCATGTGAGATCTGACAAGACAATGTGCAACAGCTGCCACTGTCCCCTGACCTGTCACCTATAAGAAGGTCTCGGCTGACATAAGATAACACACTAGAATTGTCTGGGAAGACGGCAGATCGGCTTCATATCCCTTCACCCACATGGTCACAGGAGAGGCGGAGAATGGGGACCCACCCTAGCAAAGGAGAACAAAATTGCACATGCATCCATGAGGCTAGAGATGGTAGAAATGATCCAGATGGCACTAACCATGTGATGACATTTCTAAAAACAGCAGTACACTCTCTCTCTTCCACTGTTCTCGTAGTGACTGACTGATTGCTTAAACAGCACAGTGTCCCAATCTTCCAGCAGACACATGAAGCTCACTAGGGCTGGCTTTTGTACAAAGCTCTCTTCATTGTCCATGGAAACAAGAGGAAGACAGAGAGGTCTAGGTGTCGCCATAACACACAAGGTATCACTTCCCCAGGATTTTGGAACTCACGACCAAAATGAGGAGGAAAATGTGGCAGAGATGAAGGGTTGTGGGGACTGTATTTGTTGATTCCTGACCAATCCAAGTGCTTCCACTAGTCCCTGCCATGGATTAAATTATATTCTTTTTACAGGTAAGAAAACAAAGTCCAACAAGGGCAGGAATCAGTCTGCCTCCAACGCCTTTCCCGTTTCTCCTCGGAATTATTACCTACCAAGATACACATATCACGGGCAGCACATCTGCTAATCTCTCAAAAATGAGGGTCCACTAAACTGTAAAGAAAATAGCATGTTAGACCCAGACAAGAGCTAAAACATCTATCTCAGGCCCATCCGAAAACTGAAGTGACTCAGGCTGGAGACTTATTTAAGGGACAAGCACAGCTGAGGAATAATAGAAAGAAGCACCCAGGTCCTTCCTGGGAGAACTCAGGTCTCCTGAACTCAGGACCTCTTACTCTTTAGGTTTCCAGCCTTACACGCACCACTTCCAATTGTGCCCCTGCTCAATGCAAATAAAAGCATCCCTTGGTTTCCTCCACCCAGGAGTACCTGGCTCAGGGCATCCTTCCCTCCCCTGGTAGTTGGCAGATGCAGGATGAGAACCTTCTCTATGGGCTCTACCATTAACTTCCCTGTCTCATCAAATGCAGCCCTCCTTGTGATTTCTCTTACTGAGGCAGCTGGTTTGCCAGTGGAAATCATTCCTGGAGGAATTCAAGCATCTGCTCATTGAAAACTTCCTATTTGCTCCTACGTCAAGTGCTTTCTATCCTTATTCCAGTTCAGCCCTCATGCTTACCCTGCCGGCTCAATAGACTCATCAGAACAGCTAGGAAACCTGTGTGACTCAGCTCCTGAATGCCAGAGCTGCGATTCAACTTCTGATTCTCTGTCTGGAGTTCAAAATCCCTGCTGTTATTTGTCATACCACACTGTCTCCTCAAGAATCATGCACACAACCCCTCGTACTGTGTGAGTTAGCCTCAGGTTTCCAAAGCAACTTAACCTTTCCTTCCCAGTTATGCTCACTCCGTGCCGTTGCTCACTTGCTCTATCCTGTAGCTGTTCCCAGCTCCCTGGACCCTCCACCCTGGGGAGAGCTGAACTAAAACCTGATCTGCCGGTGCTAGAATTCCCAGTGACACCAGCCCTATTTAATAGCCCAATGACTCACTTTTAAGGTCAACATTTTCTCTCCTTTGCCTTGCTTTCTTCTAAAGACCCTGCTCACCATGAAACCCTCAACGTGAAGCTATCCATCTTTTCATGCCCTCAGGGGCTCAGCACCAGCCATTGTCCTACATATGTGGTTTCACCCCCTTCCTTCAGGAGATTTGCTTCTTTGAATTCAGATCACTCCACAGTAATTCCTCAGAACTATCGACCCCCTAGTTATTCTTTTCACCCTCAGAATGAAGTCCAAGCATCCGCCCCTCCAGCCTTGACTCCTCCAGGGATTTTTCCACTTCCTACTTCCCCCCTACTCCCCATTCATTCCACAGTCTGGAAGCTCCAGACTCTTCACTCTCACCTGACCGCACTTCCACTATAACACCTGGGTCCCTTAGCTCTCACTGTTTCCTTAGCCTTAAATAACATTCTTCTCTTGCCTACCTGGAAAACTCCCACAGACCCTGTAAGGTCCCATCTCAAATGCACATGTCACATACTGGTTCATAGAACAAATGCTCCATAAATTCAGGATGAACTGAGTTGAATCAGTACATCATATTGTGTAGAGTTCATCAACTAGGGAATAAAAGCAATCCTGTGGCCCTCTCTTTTCCTTTGTTCCTTTCCTGGCATGCTTTATTATGGTTCCCAGGGAAGACTACTCCAGAGAAAGATCTGGATGCCCCTTCAGCCTTCCCAGGAACTCCCTGTCCTCACCTATAGGCTGTCAGAGCCCTGAAGTCCTGCCCCTTCCGCCAGCCCACCTCCCAGCCCTTTGCTGTCTCACTGTACCTGAGGAACTTGTTGAGGTCCCCATGCTTCATGTACTCAAAGACCATGATGAGCGGGTCGCCCTCCACACAGACACCATAGAACTTGACAATGTGCTCATGCTGGAGGTTGGTCAGCAGCTCGGCCTCGCGGTGGAAGTCCTTGCGTGCATTGTCACTGGCGTCCTTCAGCGTCTGTTGGGCAAAGGCAGAAGGGAAGAAACCCAACAGGATTACACTGAGGGTGTCAGAGGGGAGTCGCCCTGGGAAGCCTGTGGTGGGCCCACGATTCCCAGAAAGGAAGAACATTCATCTTATTTATTACATGAGAGAGATTGGAAAACAGCCTAATTCCTGAAAGAAGGATGTTTGTATTAATAATGGTGGAATAATCCCCAAGTGAATGCAGAGCTTTACAGTTTACAACTAATGTTTACAGACATTCTCTCACTAGTTACAGACAAGAGATCTTTTCACGGCTCTTGTCCTCTCAAACCCCAGTCCAATCCCAGTGATTCCCCTGGGCTTCCCTCTACTTTCTGCTCCTGTTGTGTTTTCTGTGATGCTCGGTGTGGCTCATCTCTGCTCATACAACCTTTCAAAAAATTTATATTGTGAAAATATCCAGTAAAAAGAAGAGTAGAGTGAATCTTCCTGAACCCACCTCCAGGTTCGGCAAAGATCATTTTGCCAGTCTGTATGTAACCTTCTCTAGCCTGTGTCCCCAAATGCCACTGGCTCATAAACCATCCCTTCCCACTGAGCTGCGAGAAGACCAGTCATACTGCCAAGGTGAAGATGGCCAGGAGCACACTGGCCAGGATCGCGCCTTTAGTTCTCTGCTTGGCTCACTCTGTCTTCACAGTGTCATAGCAGGGCAAAGATGGCATTTTGATGCCATACAGTGTGCTGAGGACTTGCCATGTACCCATCACTGAGCCAGAACTGTGACAGCATCAAGAAGGCAGTGACCCAGATCCTGGCCTCAGGCCCTCATGGGCAAATAGAGAGATAAGACAAGTATATAAATAACTATGATTCAAGTTCAAAAGCCAATGTCCTAAATACAACAGCTCTTGTCTCTTTGTCCAGCTTGATTCCTTGACCTCCTCTTTTGAACTAGCTGCAGCTCAAATGACAATGGGCTCTGCCTCCCCGCCTTTGCACATATCCATTCCTCTGCCTGGAATGCTACCTTAGGTGTAGTTGCTGGTGTGGGAAATTGAACCCTCCATCCTTGCCAGAACTGTCCCCTTCCTAATCCCTGGAACCTGTAATTATGTTATGTTACATGGCAAAAGAGACAGTGCATGTGTAATTAATTTAAGAATCTTTGTGTAGGGGGAATATCCAAATAGGTCTAGTGTCATCAAGATCCTTACAAGAGCAAAGGGAGAAAGGGTCAAAGACAGTGGGGGAGATCAGAGAGGAGAGAAGATGCCACACCACTGGCTGTGCCAATGGAGGAAGGAGCCACAGAGCCACCATGGAAGTGTCCTCTAGAGAGGTAAGGAAATGGATTCTAGCCTAGAACCTCCAGAAGAAACCAGCCCTGCTAATGTCTTGACTTTAGCTTAGTAAAACTGATTTCAGATGTCTGACCATGAAAATTAACTCATATTATTTAAGCCACAGAGTTTGTAGTAATTTGTCACAGCAGCCATAGGAAACTAATACATGTGGCTAATATCTAGCAGTCTTCCAAGGCTCAGCCTGCTGTCTGTCACCCTGGTCACTTCTCATTGCTGGCACAATCCCTTTGCCCCAGGCCAGGTTGGATAAATCTTCTAAGTGTACCTCACACCTATCTCTCTCTTCCCAGCAACCCCAATACACTATAATGTCATGTTCGCTTGTCTCTTGTTCAGACTGAGAGCTCCAGGGGCTATGCCTTCCCTCTCTGCATCACTGGCACTGGGAATGGCACAGGGCATGTATTCAACAGATACTTGTGAGATAAATGATAAAGACACAAGCACCAAACTCTGATAGCAAATGAGTTCAGAGATGGAGTGGTTGCTTCTGACTGAGGAGGGGGAGAGAAGCCCAGAGACTCCTCCTCGTAGAGGTGACATGTGAGTATGGGAGTCAGCCATTACCAAGGTTAAATGGCAAATGTGAACATCCATATCCATGCAAATTTGCTATTGGAAGGGAATGAAAGTGCTGTCATCCATCAGACATATGCTGACTACAAAACTAAACCTATATTCCAGGAGCCAAAAACAGTTCTGGGTCCCTGTTGGTCATTTACTAGATCACTGCCTAGACTGTTCTCAAGAAAAACCTCATCTGCCCCCACATGATGCCCCTTTGGAGCTGGTCTGACTTAGGCTCAGGGGCTGAGTCTTCACAGACTTATCAATCAGTTATTCCATGGGGCAGCTTTCCCAGCAGCTGGGGGGTAAGGTCTTCATTCTAAAGAGGGGCTGGGTGCTTTGTCACTGAGTTGGGCGCTGGAAGAGTTTTCAGTATGCAATGCAGGGGGCCCGCGGCTGCTCGCCACATAGGAGGGGATCAGTGAGTATTCAGGGCCTGCCTCATGTCAGCCACAAGAAAACACTGGTATGGTGGAGGCAGCCACAAAATCACAAAGTATTTTCTGCCACCATCGTCACAGACGCTAGCATTTTCCCTAACTGTCTATAGCAGGACTGAAGGTTCTCTCGCTATTGGTGACTTGACCCAAGGAGACAGAAATCATAGGTACAGTTGCTTCTTATGTCAAATTCTGGGGAGTCAAAAAAAGGGTCTGGAATTCACAATATCACTTGATTTTCTGGAGTGTCTCTACAAGCACCATGAGCTCTGCTTGGAAAAGTGAGGGGATTTGGGCCAGCCAGTGCTCTGAGAGGCCATAAAACTTCCATGGTTTCACTGCCATGGAAACCACACGTCTTCATTTAATTACAAAATGAACAGTGGCCGATAACCTGAGGTCTGGGTTTTTGCTCCTTTGGCTATGGAAACTGGGCTTGTCATAGCCCCTCTGCTTTCCCCAAAATGTTTAGTTGAGTTAGATCTAAACTAAACTTTGCATCCCTGTCACAGAGGAGGAGCAAGATGTGCTTATCTTGACCATTTGTTCAGGTTGGTTTTATCCATGAGCATGCTTTTGGCTACTTTTTTAAAAACCCACCCATTGTTTTGTTTTGCTGAACTTCTCAGTGGAAAAACAGCAGATGAGGCCAGAAGATGGACTTGGAGGAGGTGGGGAAGATGGAAGCCATCATCTGCCAGGTCCTTCTCCTGGGCTCTTGGAGCAAAACACACACTGGAGCATTTCTCACACATGGACTCCCACCCTAGTTGTGGGTACATGTCTGTCACCACTATTCTTTTGATAGTGGCAGTGTGCCCTATTCTTTTTCTTTTTTATCACCGGCTGCCTAACCTAGTGTCAGACAACTAAAGGATCCCTTGACACATGAGATCTGTTTAGAGTAGAGATGAAAGAGTATGAGGAAGAAATGACAAGTGAATGGCCATCTAGAAAGGTGGAACATGGGACCAAGTAAGAAGCAGAAATGAAGGAAGGACCAAAAAAGAAATCAGTGGGAGGAAGCTGCTTCCAAGGTTGAGGGGGGCTGCCCAATGCACTCTTTCTTGGTGAGCTGACCCCAAACATCTGTGTTCTCTTTCCAGTCAATGGACAAATCCTAACAATTGTGGTGCTGAAATAGAAGGAGTTCTAACTTAGAATCAAAAGATCCACATGCAAACCCTGGCTGTGCCCTGGACTGCTCTTCACCCTGATTTTCTTCTCCATAAAGTAAGGGTTGCAGTATCATCCTGTACTTCACAGGGAGGACGGTGCCAGGTAATCTAGGTTGGGATGATTCCCAGAGTGCCAGGCAGAGACAGACATTTGGGTGATTTGAATTTGAAACCACAACCAGGCCTGCACTCACTTTGCTCACACAAGGATCTGAGAAGGCCCGTGGTGCATGGATGAAGCACAGCACTGACCCAAGGCGTGACAGCAGCAGTGCTGCTGGAGCTGGCACTTCTTCCTGCATGGCCTGCTGAGCCCTGAAAAGTATCAGACGACACACTGAGATTCAGCCCTGGGATCCAGTCTGCCCAGGGAGGCAGGCTCTTTGCCTCAGAGATGTTCCTTCAGAGGCTGCTGTGAGTCACTGAGATAACTTATTTCTAAGCCCTCGGCCTGTCTTCATCCGTGAGCTAGAAAACGTGCTGACCCTTTCAGGTCATTCTCACAGGCTGTGAACAAATTCCATGTGTAATCTTTCTGCTCAAGTTTCAGCTATGTAGTGTTGATTCAAAGATGCTAGGCTTAAAAGAGGGAGGGACAGTGAAAAAGGGAGGGACAAAGAGAAGGAGGGAGAGAGATCAGGGTGTTCTTTGTGGTAGCACCAAACTGAAAGAGTTAAGAAGCATTTAATATTTCCATATCCCCAAAGCAAAATTCTATGGAAAGGAGCCCATTTTTGGTGCAATGTCAAAAGCTGTGTTTTAGTAACATTTTTGGAATTAAGAGAAGGGATTTATTCATGGGACAAATGTATCTCACAAACCTGGCCTCATCCTATATGCCCATCCATTTTTGCATGTTTTTCTAAATTACGATTCAATTCTATTTTAAGAGATTCAGAAAATATGGTGGTAACGACTTGGGCAAAATCATCCTCTGAATTTGGCACACGAAGGGCAGAATTTTTCTAAGGGTGGAACCCTAGCCAGATAGCAATCAGAAGCTGGAAAATCCTGCTATCAACCCTATTTATAAAAATCATCTCTGTTTTAGTACCAGAGCTGATTGTCATTTCACTCAATTATGTGAGGCTTGGCTGGTTCCCTAAGTCCCTTGGCAATGCACTGAGGCCATGAATATGGGGTGGCAGCTTCCTTCACTGACAATTCCCTCCACTTCAGGTTCCTTTTGACAGGCATATTTGCCCAATCACTGAGCATTGCTATTTTCTTCCTCCTACTGTCTGCTTTGTAGCTTCATTTCTTCTTATTCCTGGTGAGTTCCCTGACACCCTGAAGCTGCCATGCTTTCTGAAGACAGTCACAAGGGAGAGGTCTCCTCCAGAGCTCCAGTTGAGATAGTGCCTGGAGTACATATTGATTCAAAGTTGGAACAGGGGAGTAGCATGAAATGAATTTCAGCACAGAACTGAGAAACTAGCGAAGGTGAAATAGAAGTAAGGGCAAAAACAAAAAGAACTCATCAGCAATGCTTTGGCTGAATCTTAAGGTTAATGGTTAGCTAGTAAGAGAGGTAAGAGGGCGTCTTTGAAATCATTGGTGTGACAGGATATCGGGGGACACGACAAATCATCAAGCACTTTAAAGTAGAGATGGGGTTCAAGTCTGGCCCCGGCCAAAATAAATAAATAAATAAAATAAAGTAGAGATGGGTTAAGAGAGACAAGGACAAAGATTGGGTCCTTTTTAAAATACTGATCTCATTTTTTTTTTAATTGCCTTTTAGATCATAGAGGCAGAATCTAGGTTTACGTGAAAGACAAAATACAGAAGATATTATTATGGTAAGATCTCACTGTGCCCAATTCTCACCACCATGTTTCAAACATAAAGGGAAATGAATAAGCTCTCAAACCAAACAACCAAGAGCAAAAGAATGTTTAGTTAATATGCCCAAGTTCCTCTGGGTCAGGATCACTGGGATAATGTCCATGGCTAATGAAGAATCCTTATTTTATCTTCTGGACATGCACTGTCCAACATAATAGCCAAAAGCTACATGTGGCTAGTGGGCATTTGAAATTTGGCAATTCCAAATTGAGATGTGTTTTAAATGAACAATATACACCAGATTTTGAAATTTTGGTATGAATACAAGAATGTAAAATGTCTCATTAATATTTTATTTTACTAAGGTATTGAAATGACAATATAATAGATATTGGAGTTAAATACACTATATTGATAAAATAAATTTAATATGTTTCTTTTTACTTTTTTTTTTTTTTTTTTTTTTTTGCAGTTTTTGGCCAAGGCTGGGTTTGAACCCACCACCTCCGGCATTTGGGGCCGGCACCCTACTCCTTTGAGCCACAGGCCCCTATTGTAATGTGCCTACTAGGAAATTCAAAATTACAAAATGACTTGGATTTGTGGCTCATATTTCTATCAGATTGTAGTGTTCTATAAAAGCCACTTCTATAAGCTATTAATGAGTCAACCTTTTCTTTGGAACATTGGAAAACACTGCTAAAATACAAAACTGAAAAAGAATTAAGGCAGACTCCCTTCTTACAAATTTGTTCCAGGTAATAATTAGCCAAGAATTTAAAGTAAGCCTTAGTCACAATGCTTCATGATTCTTCTAACTGATTGGATCTTCCCTAGAAAAATGTAGAGAAATTATCTATCAAATTCTTGCAAAGTGGACTGTGGATTCTTGCAAAGTGGACTTTGGAGGAGTGTCTTTCAATAAATTTAAAAAGAATTTGATAAAATAAAATCTTAGAAACTATGGCAATAGTATAAGTAGCACTAGTAGCACCAACATCCCTATAAGTGTAACAACTAATTAAATGATTCTATGAAGATATCAATGATGAGGAACACTCAGAAAGTGCTTGCTATGTGCTAGAAAGCAATACTCTGTGTTTATCAACTCAGATAATTGCATATAACTGGCCTTCAAAAAGACTTTAATTGTGTACCGGGTGGCAACCTCCAAATACACAATTTTTAGCCAGGGTGCTAACTAACTGTTACTATCTTTATTTTCACAGTCATTGAGGCTGCTATGGCTCACTAGATCTAACTAGTGAACCACCCAAGGAGAAATAGGAAGCTCTAATCATATACAGTAGAACCTCCATAGTTGACCACCTCCCTTCATGGACCACCTCCTTAAGTTGACCAAATTTTCATGGACTGGACATGCACCAATGGAAGTTCCTTATGTTGACCACCTCTGTATGTTGACCAATTTGTTACAGTTCTTTGGGAGATCAATTTATAGAGGTTTTATTGTATGTTAAAATACTCGCCATAATTTGGGTGATAATATTCATGATTTATGCTTACATTGAGTTGCAGATTAAAAATGATGAAAGGCAGAAAACTAATTCATAGCAACTTCCATATGAGAGAAATATTGAATCAAAAAAATAAATCAAAAGTTTCCCTCCAATATGGACAACTGCAAAATACTTATAGGCTTTAAATACATGAGCATAGAATTGTTCAAGAAAATTTCACTAGATATACAGGGGCTAGTGCATCATGGAAGATCATGACTACCATTGACTATGAGTTGGTTTATCATGTTAACGTAAATTAAAAAGTAGCACGATTATTCCAGTGAGTGCTTCCCACTTCCCAAAGACAAAAAGGTTTGAAAGAAATCTTCCAGCTACAGTTGATGCCAGATGAGTTCACATTAGAGTGAAATGTACTGTTTTGGTTTTAGATTTTCTGAGAAGATATGGATAAGCTGGAGATAAGCCAGAAACGAGGGTAAATAACAAGACAAAAAACAGATCACCAATCAAAGGTTAAAAGTTGAAGCTATTGAGAAAGGGAGATTGATGAGGCAACGTACCTAATTCGAGTGCATAGGGGATTCTTACAAGGAACACGATAGGCTCTATTTTAAGGCACACATGTGTGCATGTGAGCACACACACCAGAAAAGAAAGCACTTCTACCAAAGGACAACAAAAATCTTTTAAGTGATGTCTGGACAATAAAGAAAATCATAGACACTATTAAAAGCTCTACAAATTCTATTCCTAGAGTCTGGTAAAAGTAGAATCAATGGTCAGTGCTTTCTGCAACATTATGTCCTGTGCAAATGCACAGAATTTTTTTCTTTTAGGGCAATGCTGACAAATGCCCTCTTAAGTAACTGATCTTTTCAGCTTTAATTTTCATTGTGTGG
Source organism: Arctocebus calabarensis (assembly GCA_963573935.1). Lineage (NCBI taxonomy): Eukaryota > Metazoa > Chordata > Mammalia > Primates > Lorisidae > Arctocebus > Arctocebus calabarensis. The sequence goes on from CAUYON010170923.1 coordinate 43,883, forward strand.
ATTTCACATACAAAAGGAATGGGAGGGTAATTGGTGGGGCCACACCTACGGTGCATCTTAGAAGGGTACAGGCGAACCTTACTAAACGTAGAATACAAATGTCTTCATACAATAACTAAGAAAATGCCATGAAGGCTATGTTAATCAGTTTGATGAAAATAGTTCAGCTCATATATGAAACCAGCACACTGTACCCCTTGATTGCACTAATGTACACAGCTATAATTTAATAATAAAAACAATTTTTAAAAAAGAAAATTGGTCCTTTTGCCAATGTTTGTTAACAATACCTAATGCAAATGTATAAACATATTTCATGTTATGGAATAGTGTTCTTATTGCTACATTTGAAGATATCTGGAAATTTGATATTTCTTAGCAACTATGG